>JACJUY010000188.1:27282-109943 GCA_014220935.1 Platorchestia sp. MABIK | reverse complement strand
ACTGAATTCATAATTCTAAAATTTGAGCTTTAAAAAATAGGGTGCTCTATTTTTGTCAATGAAAATTGTGAAAAATTTAGGCATTTGATCCGATCAAAATACGTCTTTCAAATCTTACGTTGAGAAACTTGCAAGTGAATTAAGGGAACTTACATGTTTTTCCATTGTATAAAAAGTATGCTCTACGAAAAATCTAGATTACACTTATACGGCTAATTTCAGGTTCGGACAACGTACATGTTACGAAGACATGTTTAGGGGTAAGAAAATTAAAAATGTCCTGATTCTGAATCAGACCTGTATACCTCCATATTAGGCATCATTTCTCTGTACCATGAACGAAAAATTAGTAATATTGGTAACGAATGGAAAACACACATCGGTCAATTTAAACAACATTCATCCTTCTAAGCCTGTTGTACAGAGTGTGATCTTATCTTTATATTCCAGCAGTAGTCTGCCAGCATGCCAGGGTTCCATTTTCCTTTGAATCGTTGCTCCATCACAGAAACATCCAGGTGCAATCTCTTTCCATGTTCATCACTCACATCACCAAGGTTCTCCACAAAAAATCAAATTGAGAGTGGAACACATGAACTTTTAAAGACATGTTGCATTCCAAATCATGACAATAACTCAGTAGATCATTCACAACTTGCACATAGTCTTCTGAACGATGTTATCCCAAGAAGTTATCACAAACTTTCTTTAATGACTCATAGGATAGCTTCTCTTCTTTTATAAGTTATGAAAGTTTCATTAAAAATTTTTTTTTAAATTTGGGGACCTATGAAGATACATTCTTTAATTTTAGTTTGACTTAGGGAAGGGTATTTTTCTGCAAGATTTGCAAATGCGGAGGAATCATTGTCCAAGGCTCACACAAATTGCTCAAACAAGGCAGGTTGGATACAGGGTGCGTAAGGTGTCTGAGGACACCTTACGCACTTTTAGAAAAACAAAAGTGAAACTTTTAATCGTTGATACTTAAAATTTATTGTAACAAAACAAATCAACATAATATTAACCTACGTTTTATCCTAGATATCCTCCTTCGGCTCCTATCACCGACTCAATTCTAGTCTGAAAGCGACTGCAAGCTTTGACAAGGTGGTCTTTATTTTTGTCCTCCAGTGCTCGTGCTATTACTTCCATCAGAGAGGATTTGGTGTTATGGGGATGCTCATTAACTTTCTTTTCAACGACGCCCCACAAGTAAAAATCCAAAGAATTAAGGTCTGATGAGTTAGGAGGCCATAACTTTGGTATGACACGATCATGAAAATGCTCGGCCATCAATCATGGGTTTTGAGAGCTTTATAGGATGGAACCGAATCTTGTTGGAAGACATAGGCCCTTCCATTGGTTACGCTGTCTATCCAAGGTTTAACAATGGTTTGAAGAGTCTCGGCATAGGCATGCGCATTGACTATATTATAAGGCCCGGTGGAAAAAATGAGGAGGCATGGTGTGCTCTTCACTGCTAACAACATTGTTGCTGGAATTTAAACTTCGTATTCTGAGCGAGTCAGAGCGTTGACAATGCTGTTTTCTCTTTGTCGTGGACAATTCAGCTCCTTTGTAACTTTGCAAACGAAAGATCTTGCGACTTTTAAAAATCATGGAATTTCTAAATTGCTGTGTTTCGCTTTTCTAGACACTATTACAGCGTGTTTTTTCATTTCATTAGTTATAGTAGTATCTGCCATGGGATCTTCTGAAATAAAAAATGCATTAATTATTATCGGGTTAGATTAAACTACAAAAATATAAGTGTCCTCAAATACCTTACACACCCTGAATGCAAAGGTGTAAATTGAATTCTATCACTTTTCACAAGAGGGTTGAGCATGATGTTATGTTTTACTTGCTTAATTTGATCTCGGATCGGTCAATTCTTGCGTACATAATGTTCAGTTCTTGCTCTCGATTTCCATAAGTGTCGGAAGCAGCAAAATTTACTATAGCCAAACTGAAGGCCAGTAAGCATTGTCACAACTTAGAAATCTGCACAAACATGTCAGTTATGGTCATTATACTGTGTTTGTTATTATTACTTTCAGATTTTTAAATGGTTGGGCTATAAGCTATGGGAACAAATGGGAGAGTGTTCCCGTTGTGTAGCAGAACAGCTGTAATGCTGTCCTTGGATGCGTCTATGAAAAGTCGCCTGTTGGTGTTATCATGTGGTATTTCCAGTAGCTCAAAAAAATCAGTGGCGTCGTTACAAAAGCGTGAGTCATCCTCCATGGTGAACAATACAAGCAGCTTCTCTGTACGTTTTCTGTACGGTGTAATCTTTACTCCTTCCTCAAGAAAATTACGTTCTAGAAGCCTTGCAGAAATTGCAGTCATTAGAGTGATCTTTCTGCTCACGCCAAAACATTGGTACACCAAACTCTATGTGAACATTTTTCCTGCATTCCAGGCGGTTAATTTCTGCACACATGTAAGGCAACACGCATGAGAAGCCCATCACTTGTCCTGGTCTCCTGTGTCACAATCAAAGTACGCCTTGTACAATTTCTTGATAAGGCGTGTAATGCTGCACTTTCCTTTAGCTAATGTTAATTCCCAACATATATAGCAGTATCTGTTTGGATCATTTTACGCTCTCTTACACTCCTTGTTGAAAACATATAAGATCTTGAAGAAAAAATTTATGTTAAACAAAAGCTTTGAAATATAGAGTATTTAGTGAAAAATTTAGATAAATATAACCACACAATAATAACCCTGCGCCACACTCAAAAAAGTACATTAGATCTGTAGCCATTTTTATATGCAAAATGACACGGAAATCAATTTCTGCCTTCTTTTTGCTGAAATTCTCTACAGCGACAATTCTGCAAAAAATGTTCAAGTCAACTAAAAGAGGGATTTCTCGTGTCATTTTGCATTTTAAAATAGGCACAGATCTCTTGTACTTTTTTGAGTGTTTCAAAATGTTATTTCGTCATCCTGACAATTCTCTAATGTCAGGGATGAAAATTATATCGTGTTTGACTGGAGACCGTGTTGTTTAGAACAGCTTCCTAGCCATGATAAGGAGCGGTTCGGAAGTGCAGCATGAATAACCACTATCTCAAAATCTTGCTTATCTCTCCTTGTTACCACTTGTTATGGCCAGCTTCAACTCAATTTTTATTTCCCTTTATGATGATTTGAATGTATGCGATTCATTTTTCTTTCATGTTTAGATTTTATAATTTCAAGTTTGCCTTGGAAAGTTGTATAAAAAATGTTTGTGAATAAATTTCATACCACTTGAACCTCCATGTCCTCTTCAGCGAAGCATTTCACGGAGGTTTCACTCCTTTCAGGGCAAGCCCTTTCACACAATTTACAGCAGCTGCCTGATCTGATGTTACAACTTGTATAATTCTTAGTAATCCTCTTAACTTCTTCACTTTCTCTTCCTGATGCACTGAAAGGCCTTTAACGTTATAGAGGAGGTCGCGTCGGCGTGTGTGTGACAGTACGTTTTTGGATTTTTCTCACTGTGTTTTCTCAGCGCCTCACAGTCACATTGGTTTGATGCGATCGCTATAATGATTCGCTAAAATTTATAGTTGCTGCGTCAGAGCCCTAAGCCCCGACGCAATCCGAAAGATTAACTATGCTGAACAAACTCCTCATATGGATTTACTTAAATTTTTATGCATATATTCGATATTTCTTTTTATTATAAAATAACATTAAAAGAACGTAAAGGTGTTTTTTTTAAATGTCAGTTCATAATTTTGCCGTTATATCAAGGCTTCAAGAAGGAAACCTAGTTCCCCTTACCATAAACAAACTGTGGTCATATCTACGACATGGTTGAGACAGGGAAAATTATAGCTTGTGTTTAAGATTACAGGTTCAATCTCTGAATCGAAAATACATAGTTCAATTATTTGTGCGTGCTTTCGACACCACACGTATCCAACCTATTCAAAACTTCACCCTAACACTGTCCGTGGCTTTAATTTTAACATCAACTGTAAACATGATTTATATGGAATGGTAGAAATTTTGATTGATTTTTATTAAATGAGACGCTGCCAATTTAATTTAAAACATATCTCCGTAGGTGCAAGAAGCACGTGGATCATCAACCATTAAAAATCGGGTCGATGGCATGCAGAGAAGAATTTCATAATTGAGAACGAAGTCATCGAGAACAACGAGTTTATCATCTTTGCTACAAAGAAAAGCGATGCGAATTCCAGAGTTAACACCTACGAAAGAAAACAAAGAAAAGCAGTTTATTTCCAACAAAGTTTACATGTTGTCGATTTCACTGTTCGTTTTGATGACAGAAATATTTTGAAAGCAGATGACACAGTTTTAGCTAATCTGAAATAATGCAGTTCAGTCATACCTGCTCTAGATAATCTGCAGATCATTTTTGCTTGTGCGAAATATAGCGCGTATGTGCGTACATAATCGACCATCTGATAAATTTATTCTTTTTGAGCACTTATCTTCTCCTTCTAATTCTTCCAAATTTCTATCTTCCTTGCATAGTTCAAAACTTTCAGTCAACTAACTTATAAATGACTCAAGTTTTCATCAAGGCTTGTCTGGAAAAGTTTATCGAGCTGCTTATTAATACTAACACGTCGTTTGAACGAGACTTGACACAGATTGTTAAGGAATGAATGTTAAAAAAAGTGTGAGGACCTAACCTACAATCAGTGATCGTTCAAAAATTCATGGACCTCAGTAATCCTTCATAGATAGAGATAACTCGGCCCAAGTCAGTCAAATTATTTTTGATGTTATAGTAAAGGATCAATGATCTTAAACTGAAACTAATTAGCAACATTGTAACGACTCTGCAGAAATTACTAAAAGTTCACACACCTAGTCATAAATCAGGTAGCTTTAATTTTAAAATTGAACGTTTTATTTGATTTATGCAATACCTCTCTTGCATTTCTGTAGACTCCACAATTCGATAGGTTAAGTGAATACTGACTATGTGCTTCGTGGTTTAACGTTAGTACAACAAATGTACCTATGATGATATTTTTTTTTTTGTTGTTAATTAGCTTTAAAAGCAAGTTTTGCAATTAACATTGAAAAAATCATTTACACGATGTTGGAGGAAAATCGCTGGTAGAAAAATGACTAGCACAGTAAATTTTTATTCTCATCTAGGGGTAATTCTTGCTTAATTATAGGAAATGTTTCCCAAGAGTATACTATGAAGTATCAAAAAGCCCCGAAAACTGAAAACAACTCGCATTCGAGCCAGAATTTAACGTACTGAAATGACGATCTGATCCGATCATGAAAAGTAGTTCAGAATTTGTTGGAGAAGAGTGAAAAAAACAATCTTAGTAATAAAATACGAACATATGCTCTGTAGCACATTTGCAGATTAGTTACGAGGTTCGTTTAATTTTATTCGAATATATTAGATAATTATTTTTAAAATGATTTACTTACAAAAATTTTCTTATGAAAACATGCATGAAAAACTAGTCACAGATGTGAGTTATGCTTTTGTTGACATTAACGACGAATTGGAATCCGTTCTCATTTATTTAAATTCACAACGTGACGCTCTTTTATTCATGCTTCCCCTTCAAAGATGGTTTCTGTTTCTTTGGGCAAAAGCATACATCAGAATACAAAGATTCAGAATGTCAAGAATTAAAATCGAAGGCAATATTTATGTAGAAAAAGAAGTAAATATTGGTACCTACGAATCGATAAATAAAATTGAATAAATTAACAATTATGGGAAAAAGAGCCAATGAATCGACCTCAACATTTGCTTGATACTATAAAAAAAGAAGGAAGGAAATATATCTTTGGTATTATGAGCGGGGTCAGATTTGAAATTTGTAAACTCTATAATCGCTTTCGTCTGGTGATAATTTCGATATTGAAATATTAATTCTAGCACCACACCTCATAACGCACATTGCTTAATGATGAAGAGAACTATGTAGAGTAGAGATCAGGGAAAGGCGGCTAAAGTACACAACGAGAATCGGCTATTTCAGGGTAAAGGTGTAGTGGCGTCGACTCAAATAATTACGAAAGATTTCAATAAATTATATTCGAATTGTATTTCACAGTCTTTGGGCTCTCCTTTTATAATTTACATAGAAGGTAGGACTTATGTTCGAAAAGGTCATTCTTTTGTTGAATTTTCGCTTGCTTTATATTACATAGTTCAACATTTTAGCGTGAAGCCACTTCTTGCCGAAATGCGAGCTTTTTCGGTCAGACGCGCGTTGAAAATTATTTGTTTGCAAGGTGTATGTTAACATGAACGTATCCCAGAATAATCGTATATCTCAATAGAAGCTTTCACTCTAATTCTTGGTTAGCGCACCCTTCACATTTAGGAGTCGAATTGATGCAGGACGAGGTGCTCAGTGTCTGCATCTTCGTGGTGTTCGATTTATGAGTATAACGTTCTCTACTGAATACCTCTGACTGAAGAAATTCAGGGTATTTTGTTTCTTTGAAGGAAAAGTCGTGATTATTAGCGTGGATGGATCAATTTTTCTTTAAAATCTTAACACAAGATGTACGCTTCACGGCTTTTCTGAATCCAATTTTTTGTCTCATAGCTGAGTTTCGTCTCATTTCTTCTCTTGTTCTAACAAAAAGCACATTTTTATTTTATTCATAATGTAGATAGTTCATGGAACTATTTACGTAGCTATTTTTTTATGTTAAATCTTTCAGCATTTTTTTTTTATCGAGTGTAAATGAAAGTGTCATTTTTAGAAGGTATGGATTTACTCTCTCCTCATTTTAATGAATTTGAATCTATGAATTATTTTGTTTTAGGTACACCTGATAGAAAAATAGTGATCAATTTTGGCTTTGCTTGGAGAAACATGAACCTGAAATTATCTCGTATCAGTGGTGCTTACGTAACTACACGACCGCTAATGTACATAATTGTACGGTTATAGCAGAGAAGGGTGTCGTGACCCTCACGTTAAGAAAGAGTCATTCTATTTCATCTGTGTTCCATTCACAATTGCAGTTCCCTAACTTGCCTTTTATAAGTGCCCGCTGTGGGCCTGGTTCTGCTTCAGTCTCCCTCTGGTCGTGATGGTGAACGAAAGTTATCCCGAGCTGTGGCAATGCCGCTGCCCGTAAGACCGTCGTGGCACCGCCAGATTGCTGCACCTTAAGCGTAGAACCTCGTCCAATTTATAGTTTCTATTTTTGAGCATTCTTAAGTATACAGAAATATCAGAACGCAATCAGGCCATTTTTTTCATGTCAAGGATAACGCGTTCGCGTATTCCAAGTAGGGAAAATATTACCGAGGTAGAATATCCTTCAAGCAAAGTCTTTTTCTCAACATCCAGCGTAGTCAGTAAATGTTGAGCACATATGATCGAGCCACCCCAATCAATGCTAGGATTCTATTATCCTTTGGTTTACGGTTTCATCATCCGTTAAAGTTGAATGATCTCGAGCGTCTAAAGGATAAGCAGAAAACTTTACAAAATTTCTGTTTAATGTTGGTTCCAGTGGAAATGAAAACTCTGCTATGTGTAAGTAGATAATTCCTAGCATAACTCAGGGTTATTAATTCTTTTTTCCCGAAGGAGGATTCAGACTTGGAGCTTGAAATAGTTTGCAAATAAATTAAAATGTAATGTTGCTATCTCATGCGCTCGAGGTAACATTCTACGAGCGAGAATTATAGGAGAATGGCTCCACCAACGGTTTCTAATGCCTCTTGAGTTCGTTTTTTATTCTCGCTCATAATATACCCGAGAGACAGGGTTTGAGCCAAGATCATCTAATGTGTATTGTCGTTAGCACTATCTCGGGGGAAATGCTATATTAAGCTTTTCGCTCTTCATATTATTACCCCTAGTCACCTGGTGGGGAATCAACCCTATATGGCATTACTTGATAATTGAAAAATATTAGTTGATTCAAAGCTGTTGAGAAAACTGTTCAACACTTGCACCAGACCAGTGAGACTGGAACAATTAGTTTCATGTTCAAAAATAATCATATATTACAGCCTATTCTCCTGGGGCATCTAGGCATACAACGAAGAATTAATGTAACAGGGAACGTCATTAAGAACAGACGTTTTACACTAATAAATATTGTAGTGGTAAAAGGAGTATCATCCCGAGCGCAGCGAGCGTTACGTTACCATCGGGTTGTGTAGAACGAATAGGCTATACAGAAACGTCACCATTATTAAAATAAGTGAAATTTACGTTAATGATTGGCAACAGAGGAATATTCATGTATTTCGGAAACTTCGAACCTAATTCTCTTTCATTCAGGAGTAATTGCCGTTACTGTTTGATGTTATGAAAACTCGGATTTATCACTAACGTTTTAACCGATCATTTAATCAACACTTCGATTTTTTCAACCCCTTCTTAAGTGAGCAGTGAACGTGACAAAATTTTAGAGTCCCTCCGTATCGATCTTTTGGCTCAACACACTTGAAGATCTCACTGCAGTTATTAAATTATACACCAACCTGTATATACTGGTTTACGTGAGCTTCTGTTGAGTGTGTGTTTTGAGCAGTAGCTTGATGTTTGCTCGTGAATGTGAAAAAAAAGGCTTCTGAGCTAGATACAATCTATAAAAAATGAGCTTGATGCAATTTTATATTTCTGTTTCACATCTTGGGAATACTTCAAGTTTGAATTGTCTCTTGCTTCAAATCTGGTACTAGAATCTTTGCTCTCTGAAATGTTTTGTCATTTATAAAAGCGACTGCGCTTGTTCTTGAGTTCAATCTCACTAACATTAATTTATTTCCGAGTGCTTGTTGTAACTTTCGTGTTTTCCATAATCATCATCGAGACGTTGCTTCTCTTGGAAAGTTGCGATTAAACGGTAATAGTAAGAGAATTTAAGATATCTTGTAAAACCACGAAAGACAAGTTTATTCGGATCATCACTTCCAGATAAGCATATTCAAACATTTAAAAGGAACAGTTTCCGTCTCTCAGGTACCAGAACTTACACAAATACGTCTTATGTCTTCGCTAGAATTTATCAAAACTAGATCGATGTAAGGTATATTTATTTTGAACTCTACCATAGCATTGGCAGCATGACGAACCGTTAGCGCAGACTCTAACTACTTCTATGCGATCACTTCAGTGAGGAATGCTGTCACTCACAAGGCTCTTCATTAATTGTTTTAATACCACTTGACAGTTGCCTTCTAATGCAAGCAGAGTTTGATATCTTAGTACATAATCGTCTTTTCACCCTAAAATCTTCAACGATAAATTATTTTTTCAATTAAACTGCTCAAGGCTAAAGTAGACCGAACGTCGCTATCAAAATTCAACTCCCAGTAAATAAACCTCTTGAAACGTACAACGTACACGCAAATTGACACATCGCACACTTCTACTCCATTCATGTATTATCAGTATTTCATTTTGCTATACTGTGTGGATCACAAAAAGGTAAACCCAACTTTAAACATTAATAACTTCGGATTAAGATGTTTCAGTTTCATTTGTTGCATTACACTCAGAGATGAGTATCTTTACTACAAAGCTTTAGGTCTTAGTATAAATAAGGTCAAAGTCATCTGAAAATTTACCTTTAAATGTAAATTTTCAGGTAACTCAACCCATCGTTTTTTACCAACAACGTCTACCGGGAGCAAAAAGTTTAAAGGAAGTTCGGAATAAATTCGAACAGAGATTTTCTGAAAGAAGCTCTCGTTATGACTCGTTTTTTAGAATAATATTACAATGACCCTTGAACTTTCGTATCATTTATGACCTCATTGAAATGTCAAATGCAGCTCACATTTTTACAACTATTATTTATCTCATTACTGATACAACCAATTTTTTTTGGCAAAAACATTTTTCTCCACCTAATGCAAAAAAACAGAATTAAATTATCTTCATTCAATGTAAAATTATTAATATTTTAAGTTGAGTTCACTTTTTTATGGTCCACACGGTAGAGATGTCATCTAACAAATATTGTCATCATCTTCCAATCAATAACGTTCCTAGGGAAAATATGGTTGAATTATCGTCAAAATTTATCGGAGGAGTAATCATTTGCAGTCAAACAACAAATCTCTTGTTTACCGTAAGAATTTTCAATGCTCCCAAAGATAAATCTTATTCATGGAATATTCTTTTTCTAAGCTAGATGAAAGTATACTCACTCGTGTGTAAAGAACATAACTCACAATAATACAGAATTTTTTCTCCGGGCTTACCTGTTAATAATTTTAATTTTGCTCAAAGCAAATTAGTTAGTATACCTTGGGTAGAAGGTAACAAATGTATTATTCCAAGCATACGCCATCGCCAAAGCCATTCATTTTGCCCTTCTGTCCTATTCATTGCGGATGTCATCACAGAAAAATCGATCACATGTTTAAGCAATTCAGTCATCAAGCCGTTGTCATCTTTGATGTCTCTGGTGTTGTGTTGCTGAGAAGGTGAGTGAAAATAAAAATAAGTGGTAATCCTACAGAGCCGAGTCTGGCGAGTACGGCAAGTGGAACCATTTGTGTGTGTGTGTGTTGGGGCGTTGTCTTGATGTAAAGTTATTTTTCTGTATCGCGTAACCTAATCTTGACCCTTTTCAATCATTCAATGGTGTAAATTGAGTTGTTACCGTTTCACCTGGTTTTAGTAACTCATGGTACGCCAGACTCGTCGGATCCCACCAAATAAACAGCATTGTCTTCGTTCCAAAGAGATTCTGTCGAGGAGATTTTGCGATCGAAATGGATGATGATTGTCCCCGGTCATCCCATGACTTGCGTTTTGGGTTCTCGAAGAAGATCCATTTTTCGTCTCCAGCCACTTTCAAATACGAGTACATATATGGAAGGTGCTCTATCATGCAAAGAAGATAGCATACTCTTTATTTAGGTTGAAACTAACCATGTTTACCTACTAACACAATATCACGCTAACTCGACCCCGGATGCATTCATATTGCGTTTCTACAGGTACTGTACTGTCCTAGTAACAAACTGACATCACAGTTGAAACTAAAACAAACCCTTATTGCCAGCGCCATCCATGGAAGAGATAAGGAATTATTGATCGGCTTGCTTGCTATGTGTCGCACACTAAACCGGCTCATCGAGATGCTTGGGTGATCAATCAAATCTTTGTACTTATATTCTGCCAAATTTAAATATGATGATCCTAACACCACAACATAATGTTTTTTCGTTTATCATCGGATTTAGTGAATTTAAAAACACTTTTTATTACTCTTTGAGCTCAACGAAATATCGGTTACGTTAGCTCCTAAGAGGAATACCACTATTGTATTTATGGGAATTAGCGCCCCAGGGGAAATGTGTGAGGTCTCGAGCTAAAGGTTAGATATGCCTTCTTTTTGTTGAAACCGAATAGATTTTTTATTTTGTTACGGACCATCTTTTTTCGGTTCACTCACCTACTACTTCTTTCGGTTCTTCAGCACCTACTACTCTCTTCTTCAACTTTTTTCTTATTTCATAAACTTATTTCTAAACTTACTGTTTCTAAGACCTCGCGCATAAATTTCGCATTCTTTTAACTCCATAATAAATGGTGCCTTCCTCCTTCCTCTCTATGGAACGCTTTTGTTGCAGTTAAGGAGGCTTAAACTAACAACTAACATCTAAACTTAAACTAACATCTAATCTAATCCAATCTAATCTAATCTAATCTGTCGGTTACATTAGCCCCAAGGATCCCATTTCTTAATACTGGAGTGGTTGAATATCTTTTTGAAATGATGAAGTATGAAGTTCGTTGCTGTTCGAACTACTTCGTATGTGATGCCGAACTTCCTTTTTTGTGTATGTTATGACTACTGGCGAGGGCGATGCGGCAAACACTACATTATTATCCATTTGCGCTGTAAAACCAGCATTTCAATCGAGAATGGCTTTGAATAAGGGATTCCCGTCTACATTTCGGTCAATATTAGGCTTTGAATTTGAGAATCTTGAGCTAAAACTAAAGATTCATGTTCATTCAAAGATTGTGGAACCTATGAAAAATCGATACTAGAAAAATCATCGTGTTGAATGACAACTGATAATGATTATTGTTGTAACTTCATTTGGCATTGTCAACAACTGTAAAATCACGTTTCAAATCACCCGAGTACGCGATCATTCTTCAAAGTTCAAACGTACTCAAAGCTGCTATTTTGGCTTAATCTTTCCGAGTTTCACGTCCAAATAAATAATTCTGGCCATTTAAGGATAACATTATCATCGAGTACATAGTCGTGTGATATTTCAGTGAGTACACTGACATATTTTTAATGGACTGACCCATCTGTTAGTACTGCCGACTTTTTTCCAGTATACACTCTCGTACGAACTTGATTGCTGTTTATATGTAATATTCAACTCGTTCATACGCGCAAAGTTGTTTTGAAGTCTCTCAGTCACTGAAAAAAATTGTGTTTTTAACCTGCCCGTCTTGAACGCTGCTAAAGAAGAGACAGATTCAGGTGATTCAGCATTTTTGGTAGTTTTTCTCAAAACTTTGCAGGTTTATTCGAATTTTTTTTGCGTTCAGCTCACGACTAAGGAGCTGAAATGACTCAGCAGCATTTCCCTTTCACTGGGCTGTATTAGTTTAAAAATCTTCTCTCGAGAAAGTACAATTCTGTAAGAAGCGCTACGTAACTATTACCTAATTCTTTGCTGAACAGCTGCCATTCACTCGTTCCATATGACTAGAGAAAAATTCACTATAACATCAAACTGTTCCGTTGAATCCTAATTTATTCTTCGTTTTGCTCTGAGGTCACTTGTTTAAAGTCTTTTGATTTGCCAGGCTTCATATGCCTCCGCCCCCCTTTTTCAAATATTCTGCTTAATATACCAGAATAAATCTGATAATCTACTGTGTAATTAAGGAATTGATTTGAATTTTTTTGTAGTGTGAGGGAAAATTCCACCTATATCTTCAGCGTTCTAGAAAATTATTCTCACCACGTCATAAAGTTTTTTCAAAGCTCGAATTGATGCACACGAGTGGGATTATCCCGTTGCGGTTGGGTACGATCCCTTATTTTAACACACGGTATTGCTCCCTTAATATAAAGCCGATGAAAAACTACATACGAGAGACAACGCTTCGTTCATGCGTGCTTCTTATTTGTAGTAGGTTTATTACTTTCCTCACTTCTTCCTGTACTGTGTACAATTCCGCCTTTGGCGATGTTCAGTCAATCTTTTTTCTCGAAAAAGTCGGGATCTTCACAGCACGACAAGTGTATTTTCATGAGTTGTATCATTTTACACGAGTTACAGCCTAAAGGAACTGTTAAGCCATTTTAAAACTTTACTCCAACATCACAAATAGAAGCATCGATCATGAACGATGTCAGGACTGCAATAAACGATTCCAAAAAAAGTCTATTTCAGATGCTACAGCGTCGATACTTGTTGGCAGCGCCAACAGAAATTTGGTAAAGTTGATTTTAATTGTATCGTGGCATTGTTTCTTGCTACCGCTAGTGAATGGTGGGTAACTCGCTGATGGAAAATAACCCGAAGCACATTTATAAATGGATACTATACCATTGCTCTAAGTTTTAGTAAATAGAAAGTAACTTTGAACATCGAAAGTTTCTGATAATTAAATTTCATGAATATTCGATTGTGATTACTTTCTGCCTAACACTATAACATATTTAGTGATACAATAAACTCACCAGTTTACGATGATTACATAAAGGCTCGATTAGAAAATTTATAAATGATACTAAATAGATGGGATATTAAATAGATGTGAGACTCATGAGTGTGACGATATATTATTTGTTATTTGCAATATTGTCTCACATGTACACAAACTTCTTCTAAGCCTTACGTATTTTGGATATTCTGGGACATTTAATAAAACAATTTTTATTTGTTGCTTCCATTAACAGTAGAAACTATTAGTACATTTTCATACTTTCGCGTTATTTTTTTGCAGCCAGGATTCCTGGTCATTAACTAATTATTCATTTTATAGAGTTATTACTTTGAATTTCCACGATTATCATAAATGATTTTTTTTGACACGGCAATGCTGATCGTCTTAGATGGCCAATAACGATGCTAAAAATATGACAGCTATAACAATGATGAAGAAGAAACAGCGTTCACTGAGCACTCTCACTTTCACCGCAGCCACACGACCTTCAGTCTTTCCGTTACGCCGTTTCACCGCCCCAGAGAACGGTCATCATTCTATTATGGAGACGGTGCCAGTGTAATTTTACTTTCCGTGGGACAAGGCGGAACAAATGATTCATCTGTACAGTTCTTGATAAAACTTGAAAGTAAATATTACTCTGAACAACTTCAAAGTCCGTACTATCAGGCAACTCATCTGCACATACTTTCTGAAATGCAGCATACGTCTTCCTAAATCTAATATCGCATTAGGTTCGTGCGGTTTAATATGCCTGTGGGATTAACAGGAAATTGCCAATATTCTTATACGTTGATTTTATTTACAGAAATGATTTAAGGAACATGGGCGAACACGTAACATTGAATAATGACAGTAATGGCTCCTGTTCACCTTGAACTTAAATATGAGGGTTTACGAGGTGACCGCCAGAGTGTCTCGGTCGGCACCACTACACTCACTTTTCCGCGTACACTGTCCTGCTTTAGCTTATATTTCATTGCAAACTTGTGAATGGAATCATCTTAAAGATATTAATTTGCTTAAGCTACTAATGCGAGTAAATTAATGTGACGGTGAATTTAAGCGATAGGGCATTTTCGTTTTATTCGTTTCGTCAGTCTGTAAATCTTTTAGACTCACGTAGTAATATTTTTTTATTTCCGCTAAGCTTTCACACTAGCATGCCGTCACTATGCCGTGATATTATTCAGACATCCTCTTCCCGCTTCACATAAGAAATGTTTATTCGTAGTTTCCTTAGCTTAACTGTACTGTTAATATAACGCATTCTGCATGCCAGAGGCTTCTGGCCAGAGCAGGGGAATTGCTGTTTTGCAGACCCAATTCAATCTGGCTAAAACTCTTCTATGCATCGCTTGATTTCAATGTTTAATTTAAATTGAGTCTTCTAACAGATTAACGTTCTAATTCGTGGCCCAGATCACAAGAAATTTGTATATTTAAATTGACGTTCCTTTCCTTGACGTTTCCTCCCATAACGTTTCCTCTGCCTAAATTTAAAAAACATGTTCCGTGATTCATACGTCTCTGACATTTCACTTATCCTTCACGTACAGCCTGACCTTCCAAATCTGCACAGAAGAATGTATCAGACTATGTTTTAATTCGAATACATTCGTTGCCATTCATTCAGTGTAGATTTCTTATCCCATTGAGCATCAACTACTGTACCTCACTGTCGTCGTTTTTCGTGGGAGAAAAAAATATAAAACTTTGACAAAAAAGAGAAATGTAAAACTTTGACATAAACAAACAAATGAAAAAGATTTCACAAAATGGAGAATCGCACCATTGTCTTCGGAAGACGCACTTTTTTCCAAAACCCTTCTTCAGTACTAAACGGTGAAGGTCAGAGGCCGGAGGAAGCGACCTTGTGCGACGGCTTGTTCTGCTTCAGCGCAGAACCGCCAGCTCACCTTTGCTGCAGCGGAAATTCCTTAGGGTGCAAAAAGACGTCTGTCCTTCCCATGTCTATGGCTATAAAGTGAACGTAGCGGTTATATTAAGTAACTCACTTTGTGGGAAATTACGGGGAAGTTAAAGACTGATAAAATCTTAGTAGAACCGTCTTTTGATTAGCGGGACTAATGTTTCGGAAATTAAAAATCCATTAAGAAAAGATCAAGCACAGAGACCCAAAGTTAGTGGTGTTTATGATAGAGTGGTAAATCAACAATTCACGCCTCTTCATCTTTGAATAAACCGCTTGTAGTAAATTTTACTTGCCAGCAAGAGCAATTGTATTATGAAATTTACTATTGAATAACGAATACCAAATGATGACGCAAAACTTTATTACAGAAATATTTGTTTGCGTTTCAACCACTAGGCTAACTTTCGGTTACATCGGGTTGTAACAGAAGTTCTGTTCATTTTTTTAATTTGAAATAAAGTGAAAATCCTGTCAGAAGTATATTTATTTAGCCTTCAACATAGTCACCATTTTTATTAATTACATCGTCCCATCTTAGTATAAGCTTTCTGATTCCTTCTTCATAGAATACAGCCAGTTTGAACTCAAAAAAAGGAACTAGTTTCATTTCGACCTCTTCTCCTTAAGCAAGCCTTTGTCCCATTAAATGATTCTGTAAGCTCCTGAAAAAGATGAAAATCGGTTGGAGCAAGATCGGGAGAATATGGTGGGTGATGCATGACTTCCCAGCCAAATTCTTCGATGAGATTTTTGGTTGCTCTTGAAGTGTGGGGTCTCACATGGTCATGGTGCAGAATCACTCCTTTTCGATTGATCAAAGATGGCCGTTTTTCCTGTAAAACTGCTTTTAAACGAGTTAGCTGCTGACAGTAAACTTCATATGTTATTGTTTGATTGTCACCCATTAGTTTATAATAAACAATTCCCTTCAAATCCCACCATACACACAAAAGAATTTTTTTAGATTGCAGTCCACTTCTCGGCTGTGGAATTGGCTTTGAACCACGACTTAGCTACTGTCTTTTGCGCTTAACATTGTTGTAAAGGATCCACTTCTCGTCGCCAGTTATGATTCGGTCAAAAAAAGGTGCCTGAAGTTCACGAGAACGCAGTGAAACACAACAGGTCACATGCTGTTGCCTTTTGATTTCTGACAAATCGCGTGGGACCCATTTCCCAACCTTTGCGACTTTGCCAAGTCTTTTCATTTCCCGATATATGGTCATATGGCTTACATTAAAGGTTTTGCTCAGTTCTCTAGTAGTGCAGGTTGGATTTTCATCAATTGTGGCTTGCAATTGCTCAGAATTGAGCTTTTTGAGCATCATGCTCTCGGTTCGTCTTTCAGACTGAAGTCGTCCTTTTTGAAACGTGAAAACCCTCTTCTGCAGGCCTTTTCATTCACAACATCATTTCCATAAGTGTCTTTGAGTGTTTTTGCTGCTGAGCTTGCCGTATTGCCTAAATAAAATTCAAACAGAAAAATATGCCTGATATGCTCTTTACTTGGAGTGTGCATTAGGGCTAAAAATAGTTATTAATTCTGATAATTCTCACACAATCTGAAAAAAGAAATAAGAAATTATTAATTACCATAGATAAGCACACATCAACTAGCTAAATTGAAGTAATCGTGCCCTAAACATATAGCTCAAAAATTGGACAGAACTTCTGTTACTACCTGATACCCACCAAGGAGGTTACAGTGAAGCTTTCAAGTTTTCATTCGATGAAAGTCCACAACAAAAGACGAGTCAAAAAAATTCATTGAGTTTGCTGCAGGTTGGCGGTGTATCGCTATACCTCTTACATGTTGAGGGAGCGAGACACGAAAATTTCACAAGGTTTAAAACATTAATCGTAAACTGCAATCAAGACAACATGAATAAGAATCCCCTAAATAATTTCGCGCATCACTTGGTCGTTTTGAATTGATGATTATTTGACAACTTTCCTCGTTCAACCTACCATTGGTCTCACGACGTTGGTATGAGTGCACCTTTCATTTGGTTTCAAGGACACATTTCAAATTCATATACGTTGAATGATGGACTGGGCGAGAAATAAAAAGCAATGGATCTTATAGACTATTCCATTTATGCCTTAGAATCACATTCAATAGTGTTCATTGTTGAGCGTACATTGCGTTAATGATTTAGACATTTAAAAAATTCTGATTCATATTTCTGAATATACAGTTGTAGATAGGAATAATTTTTAACTGCTCTGAAATTGTAACTTAATTCAGTAGAGAAAACTGGGACCTGAATGCAGAGAAGTTTTTTGTGCGGCCATGCATTGACACGCCCTGCACACATGCAGCGCCCAACCTACTCTCCTGAGAACGAGTTTTCTCTTCTGGGGCGTCTGGCCTCGACATTGACGGCGTAATATCTGCGATGAATTGTGATATCTGATGCTCGCGGTTAATATTTCTTTGACACCTACTTTAAATGTCAACATGATATACTATGCAAACTGTCAAATGTCCGTAAAATACGATCGTATTTGGTTTTGAATGACCTGTTGGGGATTTCATTTAGTATCGCCAATTCTATTAAAAAGGTAAAACTAGGGAAGAATACTTCATGTAAGTGTTGGGAACGACGGATTATGTCACTTGTAGGTTCTGGAAAGTGTGACTGCTTAAATATGTACAATTTTTGTAGTAAACTTGATTTAATACATTATGATATTCTTTTCTCTATTTGAACAGTTTGAGAAGTTAACCATCTGACAACAGGTGTTGATTTCGAACAGAATACCTAGCTTAGTTTTCTCGTTTCATGCTGCTTCTCTTATTATGAAAATTGAGCTTCTAAACGAATTTAACGTTTTATAAGAAACTTTAGTTCAGTCTGTCGGGATTGAACTACTGCACGACTTTCCAAGAGTACTTAGGTAATTGAGCGACCATGGTTTGGAACCTAGTCTAATTTTGACAAAAACCATTCATGACACTGACGCAGGGATAGGAAGCAGTCAAAAATTAATGCTAGTTAACTTCATTTTGATAAATGAATGCTAAAGCCCTAGTGCTCCTCTAGTACCGTGCTACGACCGCTGTCACGAGAGAACGTATAATTAATAACTTAAATAAATTAGTCGTTAAAGACTGCTTATAATTTAATGGGTTAAAATATAAGCTTAATTTAAATAGATCTCATGCCGCAAAATAAATGGGTCCGAAAGACCACGTAGGGAAATACAGGAATCGCGACGTGAGATTAATGTATTTGTGAACACGTTGCGCTACAAAAATAATGCAGGGCTTTAGAGTTCTGCTTTCGTTATTTTTGAGAAAAGCTGTCCAAGACTAATTAATTCCAGTCTAAGTAAATAAGCTAAATCCTAAGTTAATATTAGTTATTTTTAAACAGAATAGTACATTATTAAATTGAAGCACTAGTTTCAAATAAGAGAACACAAAATTTAACAATAGCAGTAATTTAAATAGAAATTTGGAGTAAAAATTGCAATCGAAATTCGAAGAACTAATTCAGTAAATTAATGGCAACGTTACAAAAATATCAAATCCATTATTTTTGAGATAAATAAGGTAGGTTACTTAGAGCTGCAACTGATGTCACTATCGCAAAATTGTGGCCCTAGCCATTACGGTGACTCACGTGAGTTGAGCAGCCGAACTCGAGTGGCAAAGCAGAAGCAAAGCGCAGGGAGGCAGGGGGCGGCCAGGGAAGTTTAGCACATCATGGCACCGTCTCCATAAAGGAGCGAAGTAGAACGGATGATGGCAGCCAGAACACCGGCCACACTCAGGAGTAGATCTTACAGTATGGCTTATTAAAACGAAGAGAAGTAAAGGTGGTCAAGTCAGATGGAAGAATGATGTGCAACGACGCTCTAGCTGTGGCCGAGACTGCAGAGGTCACTTATTCTTCGGTATATTTAAGAAGAAAAAAAAATTGATTGTGAAGCACACCGAATGGTTGCGCCTTTCATTTTTATTGAATCAAATTTTAGCGAGATTTTACTTTAATTTCATTTTCCAATTTTTAATGGGGATATTTGAAAAAAAATGATTGCCACAAAGAAATACCCGAAGAAAAACGGTAGTTTTTCCACAAATTTATTATAATATAGCAGCTACTTTGTATCGTTTATTGGCTTCATCTTCGAAACCAAGTTTTGCAACTTTGAGGTATTCAACTTTTTCCTTTATAATTATTAATGGCGCGTTGGCAATGGTCTAAATCATTTTTCTTCTCTGAAAGTCATTTCTGTCACACTTGTGCTTACTTCACTCTGTACACCACGTACAGTTGATATATAAAAATGAATAAATATTTTCGACTTCGCAAAAGAAATTTCAGCAAATCAGTGAAAATAGCAATGAATTAATTTTCCACGTTCAATTCATGGTAAAAACATGTTTTCACATGGCTGGATCTTCCCATGCAATTTAGCACAATGATATTATTCCGTTTCCTTCTATTGTTCTGAATTCACAAAGTAAATATTAATCTGGTACGTGAAGTATGCCAGTGAGTATCATTGAAAAGAATTTTTGCCTGCGTATATAAAGAGATTATTAATAATTGAAGCATTAATATGTTAATTTGGATCTTTCCTCATTATAAACAAGGACAGAGTCGCGCAAACAAACATGAATGCTTAAATACTTCTTCATTCAAGTTTACGGTAAAAAATCGGCGCCACACCGAGCCATTTGACTTTGTTCATGAAGCAGGGCAACCAATATTCCTGATGTTGGGGTGCCATGCGAATCAATAAGGCATTATGCGGAGTCGTGTCTGAGACGTGCCAAATATGGCACACACCGAATTTCTCCTCAAACCAAAATGTTAAATAAGAACGCTTGTGCACCATGTGCCTTGTATGGAATAGCCATTGATCTATTTTATTAAGATAATTTAACGAATAGAGGACATAATACTGTTGTACAAAATATTTTTACACTCTTTAAATGAAAAGAATTCCCCCCTTTTAAATGACGCAAGATAGGGTTAACTTGGAAACGTCTTGGTCGAGCAGCATCTGCCAAAGTTCAACTTTCGATTCATGTAAGGCCAGTCGCGAGAAGCAGCGAAGCGTCGCGAAAGAAAGTACGCCCAGGTTGGTTGTGGAAACTTTAATGCAGCAACATCGGCTTGGAAACCTAGATTTCTTAGGATACGTTTTCGAAGTTTTCAAATTTAAAATGTGTACTGTTTTTAAACTCGACATGTTTTAAAACTTGTTTGTAAACGAGGATGTACTAAATTCACAAATGCATTGGACGTTTACGAAACACAGCGGAGACGAAATGAGACACCGTCCGATCGTGATGACTTAATATTTTTAACTACGTGTGTCAAGTCATTCTGATGCCTGCGCTTTGTGATATATTGACACCAATGAGAAAAATTTTTGAAATGTAACAGTGGATTTAAAGCGAATCGTCTGTATTCACGTCAGTGATGAAAATACTAACAAAGCTTGGAGAGGTGCATCCGGAGACAGATTTGTCCAGTAAGATCGGCGATTGAGTTTATGCAGGCAGCAAAAAGTGATCAGGCGTTGTATTCCAGATTTCTCTTGTTTAAAATGTAATTCATACCTTGAATAACTCGACATATGTTTGGGCTTACATGTATTATCAATTCACTATTAGTTCAACACACTGAAAATGTTTTTCACGCTGATTATTAAATTTCTTGTTTTTTTGGTGTTTTAAAGATTCCTACATTTGTGGTGTCAAAATTTTTAACGAGGACTCAATAAGCCTCAGCAGTTTCTTTCATGAACCGTTTCAATGTCCAAAAGTTTAACGCAGCACTGATTCCTTTGGGCACTTCTCGCGCAGCATTCCGGACACAAGCCGTATTTATTTAATGCCTTGCTCTTTTCGGATACCTTCTTGTTAAAATAATAAATTGTATTTCAATTGAAAATAAATTAACAAATTTTGGGAAAATGTTGGTAATCCATTTTGGTAAAAATTATTTATTTGTTGCCATATTCGATGATTTTCACTATTTCCGTACCTTAGTTGCCCCCATGGCTCAAAATGCCGGAAAACTTTTTGGATGTAAAAATAAAAGATTCTGAAAATATTTATTTAAACTTTTTATAAGAACAGACTTCGATTGAAATTTTATTCATGAAATTTATTCAAATTTTACCGTGAAATTAAACCATCAAATGAACAATCATCAAAACGCAAGGCTGCCTTTTGTCTGGGAGTGACGAAGAATTCTACAGAATTCTACAGCTTCTCAACACTCGGTGCGTCGCGTGCAGTCACAACATTGCCTCGGCAGGTTGGCTCGTCACACGTACTTCCCAGCAACTCACGCCGTCGACCACACGCTATCCGAGGTAGTCCGTAGCGCAGCGTCCGCGGGGCACGACACGGTAACGTGACCTGCGCAGGGTCGCAGTTGTACAACGCATAGCTAGAATTCCTCGTGCTATGTTCGTAGGACTCTTGCTACGCTCCAAGGACTCTTCCTATGCGCCAAGGACTCCAAGGACAAAGCATAGGAAGCTATGCTCTGCTCCAAGGGCAATTGCATTGCTACGCTCTAAGGACTTGTGTTTCTCCACGCAATTCTTCTTGGACTCATGCTTTAAAAGATCTTCGATTCTTATGCAGAACACGATCGCTATTGAAGTGCTAAACAACAATTCTGATCTTAGTAACAAATTGCGAAATATCCCACTAACTTATTATAATCAGCAGTGTTTGAACGGTAAGAATGCTACATTACTTTCTCATTGTGAAGAAAAAGGATTCATAAGAAAAATGTATGTACTTCAAAAAATATGTACCCACTTTGCCTGTCATAAAAAATTAATATTCCTCTTGAAAGGCAAGCATTTTGAAAAAGTAAAAGTCCAATTTGACAAATGGGTATTTGTTTTAGCCAAAATTAATGCTTTAGAGATTAGGTTATATGTTCAACTGGTGACCAGGGTCAATGCATTTCTGGGTACGAGTCACAACTGAATTCGTTCTAAGCTAGATGTGCAATAAAACTTCTCCAAAAACCACTTAATTGACAAGTATTCACGTCTCCAATATTTATGGGCCACAACAACATTCTCAAACTTCCAGAATCACTTGACAACCTGTTCCTGCTCTTCAAGGTTCAAACGCACGTCTGTCATTTTGAGTAGCTTGATCGACGATTCTGCCCTCTGTTTAGCAAAAATTACGTTAAATTTGCCAAGAAATTTAGCCACGTAAATGAAAAAGTAGTTTTTACATGCAAATCCAAAGAGTGAAGCACTCAAAAATCCCCATGGACACTCTACTGCAAATTTCGGAATCAGTTATGACCCACGCTCAGACATGCATCGACGTTGAGGTCTTCCAGTTCGTATATTTAAAAACACCATTAGTGTCTCTTATTCACGGTGTACAAATTTTTCATATACCCATGCATTAGCAAGCTGTGGAAAAATTCAGAGACTTTCTTTCTCTGGCGCGTTGTTGTTAAACTGTACAGCATCAGAAACATGTCATCAAATGTTCCGAATTTCCAAATAAAGTGGATCATTGGAGAGGAGATTCGAGGTTCTTTATGAGATTTATTATGATATATGAGGTTCTTGTAAGCTCATAATTAAAGTCCGGATTTCTAGCATTTATTCTATTATTGCTATAATGACTATAAATGCATATTAAAAGTGTGCAAATATCGTATAAATGCTATTTTTTGTATGAACGCTATTTTGACCAGGCACAAAGGCCAAATGTAGTCATTATGCAATAAATGCCTATAGTAGACGAAGTAGTAGTAGTTGACGAAGAAGAAGATAATTTACAAAAATTGCAGCGAACCCCTACATACCTTTAGGATAAAAGGTCCCGCTTTTTGTTCTTTTTAGTTCTGAAAAAAAATGAAAACTTCATTCTAATCTGCTTTGGCGATAGCTGGCTCACTGCAAAGAGTCGGTTCTTGCTTTTGTTAGCATCTCGGGAGAAAAACAAGGTGCAAGGCCAGACTTCAATTGGGCTACTTCAAGAAAAACTTGCAGCCTGCAAACTATTCTAAGCCCCTTGAGATTTCAAGTGTCTTCTCCTGCGTGTTCTATTAACATAATTTTCTTAACTTTTACAACCGGTTTCACCGCTGCGACATGCATGGCTCCTCTCACTCTAATTATCTATTCATGTTTCTTGTAATGTTTTTTATAAAATAATTGTTTTTTCTTTTCTTTCTTTCTTTTCTTTCCGTCTCATTCCTGCACACTTTCCTCATCCTTCAAATCATATTTTTTAAACTAACAAAGCTCATACATTCTTGATGTATCATTAAAGTGACTATATACTCTCACGCTCTCTGAAGTACTCATTTACATCACTTTTTTGCTCATCATAATTTCTGAATTTGTGAAATCAATCCATTCCTATTTTTTCTCTGATCCGCAAATCTATTCTGTCTCCCGAAGAGTCTACAACAAGAATAGAAGTTAATTTGTCAAATTCACACATTTGTGTCAACTTCTCGCAGTTAAGCTAAGAACAATACGATTTTCAAAACCACTTGCAACGCTCCTGCGTGATGCCTGAACTCCTTTCCCTCGCAAGGTCTACCCCCTTCTCCACCGCTCAGCTTGCCAGGCAGTGCAGCACACATGTATACTGCGCTTTTCCTTCTTCTATCATTCCTCTATTTAATATCCTTTTTTCCTGCTATTTTCAGACTTACTGCTCTTAGTCGCTGTCTATTGAAGGCGTGCAAAAGTCAAAGTCAGTAATTCCTTTTCGAAAATTCTCCTCTGAATTTGTCTTTTGAACGTTAGAAGTTTAACTATTCTCCTATTTTGCAGTACAATGCATTTACGCATAGCGAGTACCAAATTGGTCTTCAAATTAAATTAAGCCGACAGTGTGAATACAGTGAATAGAGTGGATATGACACAAGTGTTTTATCCCTTTTTCTGTGTCATAAAATATTAACGATTTTACTGAGTCATGGAATATTAACGGACTTAGCGTATTATACTTATTGTCTATTTACAGGTTCTTATCCCTGCCACCGGTTTGCACAGAATTTTAATTTAAAAAAACAGAAGGCTACGTGGGCTGTTGATATCCCAAATGAAATATGTAATATTTTAATTTCTGCACATTCATACAATCATGCAGAAGACGAAGCGAATGAACATTCAAATCCAAATGGAGCATGTGGTGCCTCACGTACACTACTTCGCGAGGGCACCAGTGTCGCAACGACCTACTGTGCCTGTTCCATCTGCGCATAAGCGCTTTCGCTCACTAACCTGTTCTAGGATTTGTGCGGCCGCGACGGTACTGACTAGATTGGGAGTGGGGCAAATCAAGCTATATATTAATAAATTAGTAAATGATTTTAACAGAGACTTAAGCGTGGATTTTATTTCATATACTTAGAAACGGAACCTTCGTATTTGAGCCCATACGGGTTTGAACAAGTATACGCCAAAAGAGCCAATTTTGAAGATAATTTGAAAAAGAACTAACGTTGAATGTCCAACAAGAAATTTCAAGAGTGAGATTTCACTTCAATCATATAGCTGTTCTTGAAATGCTCTTGCTATTACAATTTGAACTCGAACTTTAAGTTGTCATCTTTTTGAACTTGTCCGTGATATCAATCTCCTGATTTCGGAAGCTCAAAAAACAACCATTTCTTACACTTTCTGCCAGACGCTTCAACATACTGCGTAACTAAGAGCCAAATTCAACTTCGCCAGCGAACCTCCACCGCACAGTACACCACATCCAATTTATCAGATAATAATTGTAATGATTGCACTTGATTGATTTTCATAAGTATTTTTAATTGACAAATTTCTATTCTATTTCTTAGATTTCATTTCATTTTGCTTTCGTATTCTGAAAACTGTCTTGCATTTCCATTTACCAAAATGACTGACGAGGAAAACATAATTTCGGATAAATCAAAAACCGATGCAAATACTAATCATTTCAACACTTCGTCTCCAAAATCCAAACGATTCTAGGAATGGTATTTCAAAATTTAAAATACAATGAAAAAATGTCGGCGTGAAAAAGAAAAGCAAAGAAAGAGTTGACCCAAAAGTTCAACATAATGTTTTTAAAAAATTTCTTTATACAAACAGCCTTGTGGAAAACTTCAAGTATTGCAAGATCTATAACCATGATTGAATCAATTGACAACAAACGTCAAAGATTTATACATACACACTAGAACAGTAAATCGACATATTCAAAACAGATCAAGTAAATTTCACGATAAGAGAATTAACGAGAACTTTGAAATCGTGAGCTTCTTTAAAAGTTAGCAATAGATGACACAACAAAAAGGACGATTCAAGTGGAAAACCATACTGACTATCATTCACTATGAAATGATAAACTTGGTGAAGCGAAAGTACGTATATATCTAAAAATATACTTTCAAGACTAATTACAAATGCTACTGCAAATAGTATGAGTGAGACGCTCTTCCCTCTTCTCTCCATCCGCAATCCCTTTTAACCGTGTTCACCTATTTCTAATGAGGAACTGTTTTCCAGAAAATTTTTCTTCCGACGTGTCATTTTCACATTATTAAATCGTACTATCGACTGACGAAAGAACAATTTATGTTTACACTTTTCAAACAGAGATTATTTTAACTTTTCATTCTAACAAGACATTTTTTAAAGTTTATATTGTATGATCTTGCTCTCCAGCATAAGTTGACGTTTTAGTATCTGTGTAGGAACAACGAGATAGAGCGAAAAGAGTGGTGTGGATTCGGAAGAGGTCACTGATGGAAAGTGCGATTGTTCCACCCTACAGTGAGGAAGAGCAAGAAGGTGGCTGAGAGGTTAAAGCTTCATGAACCTGAGAGGAAGATGATTCCTTCACCCAGTATGGTGAAGCAATGGAGTTTCATTTAAACTTCCCTGCTCCTTTACGCAGACCAGGGTATGAAACTGGAAAGATGGGCATTTTGAATAAATTTTCTTTCTTCGTTGTTAAACTGCGCGAATTTGTTTCCTACGTATGAAATGTTGAATAATACCTTATATTTTTTCTGTGCACAATGATACATAAATTATGAGTTCTAACTGTTCAAGTGTGAATGAATGTAGAATAGAAATGACAGATCAGTAGTTAATATAGAGCATGAAAAGTTGACATTGGAAGTTAGTAGTCCTAAAGATAGAAGAAAATACGTTCGTCAAGAATTTCTGCAGGTGGTTTTTCTCACCAGCTGTTAGGCTTATATTACTGTAAATAGTTACAAGTTTGTTGGACAAACAACTTCCTGTAGTTGATCAAATATGCAATGAGACCGACTGAACAACATATAATATATAACAAAACACTGAGCAGGAGTAGAAGACAAGAATGAATGAGTATGTAATGGGAGATAGGTGCTCATGTGTCTTCTTTACGTCCTAAAACCATAGAGAGCTAATCTTTGAGAGTCCTTAGGTATAAGGCACAGGGATTTTTGAAGTGTCACGAAATTATGACCGCTCATTTATGAACCTGCTAGAGGGAGCCAAGGTCTCTTAAAGTGCACGGCGGAGCCTTCCGTGGTATTGAGGTTGACGTCACCGCTGTTGGTTATATGTGACCATCAACAAAAGCTTTGTTGCTTCGGGAATACTTGAGAGATGATGCTCGATTTTACACTTATTAATTTTTCTTTGCTTTGTGAGAAGCTCGTGCTACAGCTAACATTATATCAGCGCGTGCAAGTGAGTATCTAGAGTGCAAACCACTTTTGAATTATTAAATGTAAGTGTACGTGATGGAATTAGCATGGCTTGAACAATTCGTGCGTAACTCAAAGATTTTTGCAAAACTGAGTCAATAGCGCACTCATGATCGTTTTAGCAATTGTTGTGAACTTTGGACAACACTTATGATATTTTGATTTCTACGCATCGGAGACTTTCCCTTCGCTTCTCATTTATTCTCGGAAGACCGAGTGATGCAGGTGCATGGTGAAGAGAATGTAACTTTGGTATCTTGTTCCTTCTTGGAGACGGTGGGTGAAACCTCATCATTATATAATTTCGTACGCGTCAAATTAATGTGTTGTAATCACACTTACTGCAGCACCCTTTCTGAAGGCATATTTCATTCCTCTGAAGTCGTGTGGTTATCTGACAATGATTTATTTTCTTTGCCCAACTCCAAATGCATCATTCAGGTTTCGATAAGAAGACCTGTATTACATGCATTAATGCATAACGATGTGCAATAGAGCCTTGCCACTGGCTCTTTGACTAACCATCGAGAGTTTAAGCTCCTGATGACAGAGCTTCTTTTTGCTGAAAAAGCAACCGGCCTTGACTCTTTCTCGCTGTGGCCCGGCAGCTGGATGTTCCCCAGGACGCCACAGGAAGGTTCCATTTGAGCAGCTTACGAAAACGTTTTTGTTCCCATTGCACGGCTCCCCCTCAATGTGCATTACTCTGCTCACTAGTAGCCATGTTCACGCTTGTATAATGAAGAGATCTCATGATAAATAAAAGAGTCATACCTTGCAAAATGTGAGTACAAATATTTTATATCAATGCTTTGAATTCTAATTTGATGAACAAGACTAGTGTCTAACATTGCATTTATTTTGGGTTCGAATCCAATGTTCCACTTACAGAATCATCACGAAAAGTTATCAGTAGAGACCTGTTGTCAAATGTTAATTTAGAAATGTGGAAAAAATGAAAGTTAAATTGAGAAGGATGCGCGCATTCACTCCGAGGGTTTTAAGTTGCATGTCACTCGCCGCCCATCAGCCGAAACACATGCATCATTTCAGGGCACCATAACATGAACAACAACGAGTTAGATTTCCCAATGCTTGACTCCTTGATCGTTAATGAACCTTCCCATGATAAATGAGACGTGAAACAGTCGCCATATTCTAATCGCTAGTACGTCCAGCTGCGTCAGTTGAAGAAACGTTGAGCACTTTACTTTTAACACTTCATTTGAACATCATTCGTGGGTGAAACAAGACAAATATAAATTGCTCTCTGAACCCATTTTGTAAAAAAAACAACGCTTGCTTTTAAAAAGTGTACAATAAATTACCTACGGCAAGAAAGCAAAAAAAAAATTGATTGAAATTGTGCGGTCAATGGTATTCCAATATTCCTGAGATTCCAAGTAGTATATCGTCCGAGATGTACTGGAAATATTTGCCATCCATAGAGAGAGTGAGCGACGTTAACAACAAACTGTCAACTGTGCAAAAACCTTTAATTCTCAATTACTATTGTCAGTAGTTCAATAATATTGGAAAACAATAATGAGATACAAAAATCGACTTTCTCTATGTCTAACGTTGACCTTCAAATTAGGTACATTACATACTCAAACGATTCCAGTGGTTGAAACGGATTAAAATAAGTAGCACTCATATGAAAAATGTAGCCTGAAAATACAATAAAATGCTAGACCGTAGGAAGTAATCGAACAGTGACCGGGAGTAAAAGTACAGTGATTACAGCACGGAGAAAAAATAAAACCTTATACGATTACAAAGCTATTTTGCGTGCTGTAGAAAATTTATTTTAATTTCCTTTTAACCTATTCACGGTCCTAATTCAATGAAGTTTGTAGCATAAATGAACGTACACATATTTTAATGACATCTGTATTGTACAGAATATTTTACAAGAGTGCTCAGAGTTGCATTTTTATATACCAAAAATTATGTGACACAAAACAGCAAGCAGAACGCTTAACGCACTTGCTTGAACATCCAGGGGCCCGCTGCCTGGAGTGACGCAAGACAGCAAAAATAGGAGAGTCCTCATATGATCTCTGTACTGCAACTACCACACCTCGAATAGCTTGTCAGGCATGGCACGAAAGTGTTTCATATTATTTGCAACACAAACATTTTATTTAATCGATATTACAAGCCATCTACTATGAAATTTTATGACGAGTACGGCATTTCACCAAGTTGATAAACGAAGCATAGGAGTTGAACGGAGCTCGTGTTTTCACATAAGCTACTTCTCTTGAGTTAATGGCTTAAATTTTGAAAGATTTTTACCCCCGATATCGTCCCATTGTGTCACGATGCAATCCGGGCAACTTCATTTACATAAGAGGTCAAACCGACCAAGGAAAAATATATTCGTATTTTGAGAGTTTTTGAAATGTTCATTGGACATGAAAATGTCTACACTGCTCGGAAAGTTATAGCTAGAATTTCGATAGGCACATGCAAGCATTAAAAATGATCACTGGGAATATGCTAATCATGATATACTCTAATTTGTTTTATTACGGTAAGCGAGACAATATATTGACGCGCCAGTCCTTTACCTTGATTTATTTGATTAGGTTTTGTGATTTTATTCCCTTATAAGACCCTATAAATCAGTTACTGAATATCTATTTCCCTATTGCTCATGATATCTATTTTAGTACTGAGTAATTTTGACACTTAAAATTTAGAATTAAGAAATTGTACGGTAGTTGTAACCAGAAATGGACCTTACTCTCGGTGAAAGAATTTTCACTGTTCTCATGCCCTTTGATACTGCATTAAATTGTTCACTAAGCCCAAAGGAGGATCATAGCATTTTAGTCTCCAAGTTCGATAAATCGCATCTATATCTTTGTATTTCTGTTTAGATAAGTTTTCCATGCTGCGCACCCAAGGTTTTCTCCCACAACTTCGGTATTTTTTTAACTTGGGACGCAAAGCCTGAAATCTGGATTCTTACGAGATTCCGCATTCATTAGTACGACTGTAGGAATTTTACTGGACTCCTTTTGTTTTTAAGAACTCTGATTTATTCTAGTGCTCCTTTATGATTTGCCATAGTTTTGCATCGCATTTCATGCATGTGGATGTTTAAGAAATTATTTGCTGAGGCTTCTGCCTTAAGAAGCCCCTGCTTTTGCGGCTTTCACTTTTGGGGTGCTAATTTTACGTCCTTTGCTACTTTTACTGCTTCGTGACTTTCTCTTTATAATTCTGTTTATAGTGCTGTACTAGCGCCCTTGTTCAAAATCCCCACTCCTTATAGGAATTTACTCTAAGCCACATTTTTTTGGGAACTTTCATTTTTGGAGCTTTTCGACGAATTATCCCAGTACACGAGAACGTGAGCGCTCAATTCCCGATTGCTAAATATACAAAATTGTGAATCAAGACTCTCGCATCCATAGACGTTTGATTTTTCTAGAAAAAAATGTTACGAACCAACTTACGAATGCTGATCGATCAACAATTTCCGGTTAAAATATTTTAGAGAGTAAGTTTGTTGACCGTTCAGGATATTCGTGAATGCTTCAGGATTTGAGTGGATTTTTTAAAGCGTTTCTTAAAAGTTGTTTGAATAATAGTTCCCTACCTGGCGTTCTATCTTGAACTGTCTCGTGACTTTTATTACCTGGGTTATTTCACCTCGATAAAAAGTTTGACTCGAAAGGAATCTTTTCCATCATCTGGTTTCCGATGCACACTTGCACGGATGCTTATTTCTCCAATAGGTATTCAAATTTAGCAGCACTGATGAGGAAATTATTCCCGACAGGCGGTGGAGATAGTAAGTCTCTCGCTGCAGCTCTTTTTTGATAGCTTGAACTTGGTCCTAGTAAATGTGAAGTAGTATGCTTTGACGCATTCTCCATTTATTCCCCAGTATTAGTTTTTCGTACAATACGTGTACGTGAATCTGAAAGATCGGAAGTCATGCATAGCATGCACAGATCAGTACCGGAGGTTGTTTCGCTGTATTTCTTTTCCCTCATTTCTACTTTTTCTTACCGCCTCAGAAACCAGTGTTTCCTATTTTTAACGTCCAACATGAAAAAAGCACAGCAATGTAATACAACAGAGTTCGCAGAATTACTTAGAATCATTTGAATAGTGAAAAACTAAATGAATTAATAATGACTGATTGTTATTTCGGTTGCTGATGGATTGTTGAACCGTAGAGAGCGTGATATCATGCTCCTTGCGTATAAAAGCTATTCAATTCTTGGCTTCATCGCCGTTTTCAATTATGCTGTTCTATTTCGTTCTCTTTCGCTCATTTTTCAATCTCTACCCTCCCGCAAAATTCAGTTCCTAAGTCAATCCACACTCTTGCATTGCTTATTAAACAATAATATTATTTAAATTAAATTGTTTCAGAAAAGGGATTGGTGCTAAGAAGTAGTTTTTAGAAATAATAAACTTAATCCGTTGGCTCTGGTATTATTCATCGTTCGATTCATTCTAAATGTTTCATTGATATTGTGTTTATAGCATACTCATTTTTATTTGTAGATATATTTTGCCTTTTCCCACTCCCAAGTTCACTGTACGTATCAGATCTAAAAATGATGAAATGGAATGCAAAAACGAACATGCATAGGAGCTTATATGGTGAGTCAAGTAAATACATCGGCGATAAAGAGACCAATTGAGTCTGACAAAAATAGTAAGTGATAGAGAAACAGAACGCCACGTGTCTGACATTTAGAGATAAAAAATTCTTCTGACTCAAGCAGCAAACAAACTACAGAAAGGCATTGTAATTAGCAGCATTCGTCAGGGACTCGGACAGACTTGAAGGCCGCAGTTAAATAAGAACGATATCAAGCAACGTCCGGTGGCATTGCGTAACTATTTCCGTGGGGCGAAGGAGATTGCGGTAGACAAGGAGTGAGGAGAGCATCTGTTCTGGTGTCTGAACTGAGGCTTTACGGAGCATATCTGTTAGACCCAGAGGTTCGTGAATTCTTTGACGTGCACAGGGAGTGGAGTTATATATCTCCGGTAAAAGCTAATGGTTAAAACAGAATGTTTATTGTGCGGTTACATTTTTAGACTGGAACTTTCCCTTTTAGCATTAATCACGGGCGAGTAACACTACTCAGCATTGGGCTCAGTAATACTCGACTCTTCTTTACTCGTAAGAGTTACAGGTATGTGCGTTCCTTACTTTCTTTCGAACAAAAATGCTTTGAAATGAAGTCCTTTAAATTTTAAATCTAGAATATTGTTTCGTTGTAATTTGTTCTCTCTGTGATCTTCTGGCGTCACATGCATAATTATTATTTATGCAAAAATATCCTGCTTTAGAAATACAATTTTAATTTAAATAGTATAGAGAGGCAGACTGGTGCCATTACAAAGCGCTGTGACTACTCAATTCTCGTATTGTACTGCAACTGCTAATGCACCTATGAGCAATGCTGCAGTTAGTGCCCTTATTACATATTCAAATTTAACAAAAAACATTTTATTTACAAATTATTCCTTTGAATTAATCGTGAGGGATCTTACAATTGAAGTAAATATGCCTCTTCTTCATATTTTATTCACATGAAAACTTGAATGTACTCTGGACCTCCTTCAACTCACGTGTTTCACGTTTCATTCTTTTGACACTTGAATACATTAATTATTCAGAAGAAGTTATGCTATTCATCACTTGATAAGTTTCAGGGCTTTGATAACTAGTGATGAATTTTATTAAAAATTGAAATATTAAATGAATCTGAGAACCAAATAACTGAAATATAAAACACATATTCACTTGACGAAAGCCTAATGCGCATTTATTCGAAAACACTTCCAACACCACAACTAAGGGTCACAAGAGTTATTAAACTGCATTTGGTACACGCGTGAAACGCTAAAACGACATGACGGCGACGTTCTCACATGACCTCGCCGCTCGCCCGGTGCCACTCGCACCTATGTTGTAATTGAGCAAGAATGGATGTTGCTCATTCCACGCATGGCTGCTAATGATTACAGGGGATTTTCTTCTTGATATCTTCAATTGAGAGACAAATTGCTGGGGCGTTTGTTGTACACCGCACCGGTGGGGTTCTAGGTCAGTATTATAAAATGGTAAGAAGCTTGTTCCGAAGTTACTCAGTAGTGATTGATAAACGACTAAAATGTGTGGGCGATAACTTTTGTGCTGGATGTGGTAGAAATTGGTTTGCAATTCCATGTAAAGAGTTTTACTGAAGGTAAAGTATTCCGTGGATCTTAAAATCTAATTAATCTTTTAAATTAAAATAAACCATAAAATATTTCGTGTAATCGTGTCATCAGAATGATTTCAAATCTCGTATTTGAACGACCTAACGATTAAAAACTGGCGAAACCAGACATAAACGATTAATTTCAAATGACTTGTTGCCACTCGCAAAGCGAGCGTGACTTGCCTAGCTAAAATTTGAGAAGGAAAGGCAGGAAACTCTATATCAATACGTAGGGAGTACTTCGAGTACTCAACAGTAAATGAACTAGAACACTCAGCTGCGACGCAGAAAACCTCACGTCATTTGCACTCAACGAATTTGGCGTTCAATGGCCTACTTAATAGCATGTGAATGAACTCACTTTCTATCTCCAGTACGCCCAGTGGTGCTCGCGGGCATTCTTTTCTCATAACGAAAGTCATGGCCGCTAGAAAGTGAAATGAACGAACGATGAAAGCAAGCCCTTCAGGTAGTCAAGATTCTACCCTCCATTTCTCGCTCAAGAGCGCAGAGATAAGGAGATTGAACTTATAACTCTTTTTTCACTGTTTTTGACTATATGCGTGACTTACGTTCGCATTAAAGCAAAGTGCCCCACACAAGTTAGGACGAAGAAAGTTTGCAAAGTGATCATTCAACCTTGCTTTAAGTTAGGTCACCAGCTTCTGATTGCACAGTTGGCGCAGTAAACATCTCTTACCCTTGAGGGGCACACTCGGTAATATTTTAAAATTAGTCTCATCCGGAAACAATATGCTACGAACTTGACATTAGCAATATTTCTCGATATTGTAATAATTTTTTATTTCATTCTTTGGTTTTCATCTCGTGTGACTCGGTTTCACGGGTGACTACAGCGCTTGAATGAAGAAGGTACAGAGATTTTCTCATGCATTACAAGTTCACATCCCCAAAAATGATCGAAAGGTTTGATATGGCTCTGCAATGGGTATAATTATTTTAACGTGCGTTCACAGTATAATTAATTAGACATTATAATTCGTTCACAGTATCTAAGCTGTTGCTTTCGAAATTCAAATACATCAACTGTGAATGTAAATGTATTAATTGTTGATGAGCTGTAGAAAGAAAATTGGCCAAAAGTTATCCAGTAATCGCTTCTTATCTTCAACGGCTGTGGACAAGATATGCGTATTGGATAATGTCCGAAGCTCTCTCTATTCAACACTTGAAGAACGTTTTTTGGGCTAAGGTCCGCACTGAGCGGCATAGTGAAAGCTATCTGTTGTTTCCAAGTTTCTATAACTCTATATATCCCTCGTCCGTGGTTTCCTGCGCTTTTATGGGCCTATTGCTGATCCTGTTGCTGTAAGTGTTGAATGAAAACATCTGATCTATACCTTTTAAGAGAGCCTTCCAATCAAACAGAAATATCATCATTCGCCTGAAATTTTAAGACCTCTTTTCTTCACTATAATCTGAAAAATAACTATGGAACGATCTCAGTCAAAGGCCTGTATTCACTAAAAATTATACGTCTTCAGCGAATATTACAAACGAGCGCTGATCCCAGCTCCTTGGAGTAATACTCGTAGCTATGAATGTCTATTGCATAGCTCTCAGCTCCTATTCACATATGGACGCGTGTCTAAATGTATACATAAAAAAGATGCCCTCTACGCTAATGCTATAAAATCGCAAGTGTTTCACTGTCTAACTCATAAAAAACTTAGTTTCGTTTCAGTACAAGAAGCGAGCCAAAAAATAACTCCCCACAGTTTCAGTTCAAGAACTTTCTCTCGAGTGAAGGTAACGTTCTCTAGCACCGATGCTTGGCCATAACTTAGCTCGCCGAAACGTTGAAAAATTCAGCGTCTGCTCCTCTTTCACCAAATTTAATCTCTTGAGCGATTGGCGCTACAACGCACCGTGCTTGATTAGCCTTAGCTTGGTCCACCATGTGAGTTTTTAATGTTCAGGGGGAGAGAGGCAGCCGTGTGAGTTGAGTGGAGGGAGTCAGGTATCGAGTTAGAGTTTACTTATTTGTTTATAATTAAACTCGGTTGAAGTTGATCAGGTTTATAAATGAGGTCCTTAATAAATATAATTTCTGCAGTGGGTGCCCATTTGCAGTTGCACCATCATCGAAAAAAAAAGACATCGAAACATATTTTCCTGCAGCAAAATAAATTAACAGTGAGTGTAAATTCATCAATTTGCCTGGCACTTTCTGAGCCGGGAAGAAACACGAAAGTGAAAATGAAAGCAACAGTACAAATTGAAGGGGCAACTTTACAGCAAATACAAGAAAATTGATTAATTATGAAATCATGTTTTTATTATACTTTCCAATTGGCGGATTCCGCATTTCTCTAAAAACTTTAACCTATTTTTAAACACGCAATTCAACCCTCTGTGCAACTGGCGAATGGAGTAGGCTTTAAAGGGCTTGGGATTAGGGTTGAGTCAGCGTTGGAGTGAATAGGGTTGAGTGAGATAAGAAACGAATGTTAAAACTTACTTGCTTGTAAACGCACATCCAGACAACGGAGCAATTTAAATGTGTGTCAGATGAGCTGCTCTTAATTCAAAATTTGAGGCTCTGAGCAATTCTTTAGCAAATGGTTCATTGGGAGAACACCTGAGTTTGGGAATTGGAATGGCAGTAATTGCTCGTCTTCTTCCTCACAATTGAGAAGAAAGTAATATAGTGTAGTAACTCGTGTTGTGTTGAGGTTCCTTCAGAGTGAACTTCGTAGTCTCTCACTATCTCACTAGCTGTTGAGGTCGAATGTTCATAAAATTAACAAAAAAATGGGAGAGAAATTTCGTCCTCTTCCCTTTCAAGATTAAGATGTCTAACTTTCGGTGAAGGAGCCAGAGGAGTGTGGTTTGCAGCTCGAGTGTTGTTTGTTTGTGTGCTCGGATGAAAACACTTTAGTTACTCTATTTTGGCCATATTTTTGTTCGAATTTAAGAACTAGCCTATTTTTCTTGGTACGTGCACTTTTTTGCACTAAGATGTAGTATACTGCATATAAACTGCATTTTTCTGGTGTGTTAGCAAATGCTATTAACGTCTCCATGCTGCAAAATTTAAATTGATTTGATAGATTTTTACAAGGGAAGTGGATACGCATTTACAGAGCATCTATTTCCTCGTACGCAGAGTCAGGAGCTCTACTCCTCATGCACGTGACGCGGTCTGGGGAGATTCTCTCTTCTGTTTTCTTACTGGAAAATACGCCACAGAGAGAGAAGCTTGTGGTACTGTAGGTTCCTGCTAAAGTAAGTCTACCTTAATGAAAAATTTCATGGCTTCGGAAACAACAGCCCATGTAGCATGTGCACCGGCAAGCTGGCCACTCGCTTGCTGAAAGCGACTCAGAGGCAGAAGAAGCTGACTAACTGGGGACGGTAATGTATAAAAACTAACCAGTAAACCGTAACCGCAGTGCTGCACTGCAGTTGGGCAGGGATTTGGCGAGTTGTCGGGTATGTAGTTTTTGTTCGCTCGGCTCAGAGTTGCAACTACACGGGGTAAATTACCCTAGGAAGTGAAGAGCACATCCTTAGAGGATGATGATTGCTCCTCTTTCGCTGGGAACAAAGTTTATTTCCCGTGTAGGTACAAATGAAAGCAGATGAATATCCCCCGTGGTTCTCATAATTTTGCAGCTCATGCCATTTAATGCGTACTAAACAAGCGTAAAATATTATCTGGAACTATTTTGCATGAATTGCCATTAAATTAATGAAACTGTAGTAAAATTTGTCGTTTTAATATTTCTTGTCGAAGTTCAAGTAAAACTGAAATTCCTTATCGGTACTGCTCTTCATTTTCCGTGATTTTCTACGACAACAACAGTTTAGCTCATAATCTAATATAATACGTTCGAGGAACGACCTATAATTGACATCTATTTTGTTGTCACTCCACAAATATATGTTTTAATACTTGATAGTTTTTCGTTTTCGTCCGCAGTTAGCGAACATCCATCATTCATGCTGCATAACGATGCAATGATTAGGATCAAATACCTGCATCATTGGACATCTGCTTTGCATACACAAATTAACATAGTTCATTTTCGGCTAGTGCATTTTCAAAAGTATCATAGTTCTTATATTAGATTCGGATGGTCTTCCTCCCTATTTAAATGTAAATAACCAATCTTTTTTCGTTTTTCCTTTTCAATAATGTATTTCACGTATCATACAGAATGGCTGGTAAATCAGTTCTGTTGAATTTTTTCTTAGGATGCGACATTACTCAGACTGTTTAGTTAAGTTTTTCTATCTACATTCCAATTACTCATCTGGATGCGGGATCAAATTCTGAGAATAAAACGACGCAGTATGGAAAAAAATACGTAAAGGAAACAAAACCGAGCTCAAACGTACTGTAGAGTCTAAGTCCAAAAGTTAAGAATGCATAGCAATGTCGGTAAACAAATTTTTTCACAACCGTTCGTTATTTAAAATACAAAATGATTAACGGCTGTAAAAGCAGAAATCTAGTAAAGTGCTTAATTATATATTTTTAAGTATATCAATCACAAATGATGGGAATCCACCTGCACCCTATTGCATTATTTCACTGAGCAAACTCTTAAGAAAGTTAGATTTGGATGGAAATGGCGCTGGAACATTTCGCATGCACTCATCTCAGTTCAGCAAGCTGCTAGCGCTCGATGATGAGCGGAACACATTTGCACTTCAGCCGTTACTTTTACGCTCAGAATATCACATATTTTATGACTTTGGACATTAAATGCTCACAAAACACAGAACATCAGGTTATGGTTTGTACTGTTGTTTGTGCCTTAGCTGAAGCAGCCTGATCATGTATTTTATTTAGTATCATATTAATACGAATGAAAGTAGGTGACTAGATGTTCTCATTGAAGTACTTGAAACTAAATCATTGCCTTAAAGATTATAGCGTTGCTGTGCAGCTTCAATTAATTTTGATGTCCAATTTGTATGAGATCCTTCAGAATATCTCAAAGCTAAAAATTCTTTTGAAGCTTCAATTTTATTTATTTTTTTGAAGTTACAATCCACGTGCAATTAAATCAGGTAAATAATGATTCGGTCCTACAATATATGCCCATCGTAAATTGGTCGTGGTGTTCCCACATGTACTCTGCTTTCGATCCACATTTAAACACACAAACAATTCGAGGGCGCTGCCTCTTTTACCATTACCCCTTTTTAATGAACCAAAATATTCTAGAGAAAATACTGAATGAGACACATTTTCCCTGAACAAGCTTACGGCAACATAAGATTGGAAATTTCCGACTTCCTGATCTTCAAACGCTTCGGTCGGAAGTAGGAAGTACAAAGTGTACTCCAGTATTGTAATGCCGCGAGTTCATGAGGGTGTGGTGTTGCATCTGATCCAGTTCTTACCAAGAAACCTTTTTCCATACACATACAGGAGCGAGCACAGTTATATCTAGGTCTAATTTTTAGGCGTAGGCTGTGCTAAAAACTTGGAGATTAAAAATAAATTCTGAAGTAGAAGTAAATAAACTCCATTTTCGCTGAACTGCCTTCCTAAAAATATCATGGACAGAAACTTTCCTGCAATCACAATTTGTCAGTGCATCAATTCAAAAGCAAATAATAATCTGACAAAATGATCATATACAATACGAGTAACCTACATGTACGAAGAAATGCGCATAGGTATGCAATTTTACTTCTCAATATTTCATTGTGAAGCCTTGTGCGTCAATGCAACTAACCAGCATATAAGCATGGAGTCGATCGATTTCAAATGCAATGATGGAGGGAAGAGCGAGTAAATTGCACCTGAATTGGTGAGACACCTGGCTGTTCCGAAATTTACTCGACTAGGAATGTAAATCTATAATTCATTAACAATGGTCGAGTACCTTTTACTCAACTTGGCCGATTTTTGTACAATTTTACACGTAGTTTACTATGATTAATCCATTAATTAAGTTTGCGTTCTTTCCAGTTTTACGAACACGCTCCTAGTGATGTAGATCTTCTAACGTTACGATGTTCAGAACATACAATGAAACAAGCCTTACTTCTGCCAAATTACCCCAGTAGATAAATAGAATGTACTCTGTTGGGCCTGTCAGTGTGGTATTTGCGTCCACACTTCGTCCAGTTATTTGAACCTTTCACCTGAATTCGGACCAATCTACTTCTTAAGCGTTTCTTAAGCTTTGCCCATATCAACTCAATAATGTTCATGTCAGAGACCCCACAGAACAGTCTAAACGTCATCACGAAAAACTTCGGAGCCATTGCTGCACTTGGTGAAGTGTTTGTTTTGACACTTTTCCTGTTGAAAAATCAAGTTTTTGCCCAATGTCCCTCTACCATAGAGGTATGTACATATGTACATCGTAGTCTCTATACAAGTGAAAGTTCAAGATGTCTTGAATGCTCCGTAGAGACCCACCATAGCGGGGTTTATTTTTTATAGGTGCTGAACGAGGACACTGCCTCCGCCATGCGTTACGGTGGGAGTTCGTTTTTTGGCTCCAAGTGGAAGTTTGCCAAACTTCACTTCATCCGGACAAAAATAGGGTACTTCGATTTGTTACTTAAAACACCTCTACTTTTTTCTGTGTCGTGGATTTAAAATGTTCTTTTATACAATGAACATGAATGCGTTGAATCTGGAATGGCCATGAATGGTTTCATTTCAGCTGGGTCTTCTTCTACAGTCGAGCATCACGTAGACCTCTCAATTCTAAAACCGAGTGCGCAGACGAATATGAGACGTGCAGAAGATCCTTCCTACGTTTTGTATCCGCTGAAGTGAGTAATGGATTAATTAAGGCTTACATTTCTGACGACCGAATGATGCGTTTTTCGAGATCTGCATGTCTTTGTTACCTGAGATGATATTTCCAAATGATTACATTTTTGTAGCAGTTCATCCAGCAGCGAAGGCCTTTCTGTCGATATGGCTATATCATACGTGCTGATTTTCTGGCCCATATCAACCTTGATGTTCGTTAAATAAATTTTGCAAAAGCTCAAATTTGATATGTTTTTAAAACGGCGTTCGAAAAGACTGAAACTTGAATACTTTAATCACTAAATAGAGAATGTAGGAAACCAAGCCGACAGAAGAACTGTCACAGCTGGCCGAGCACTATGACGACGTAACGGGTTCGAAAATATGGCCCATTTCAATTTCTTCTCCTGTGTTTTCCAACTTTTTAGGAGCTTCGGAATTGTGAAATGCATTCGGGTGAACTGTCTTACCTTGTATAACAAATAAATCCTGCGCTTTTCCTCTTGTGAATTTTTTGCTCCAGTGAAAAATTTTTTACTCCGATTGATTACTTCATTAACTGGAAGGTATATTTCTAAAAAGTCATGGATGATATCCAGCGCAGAACAAGAATTCAGAAAGTATGAGCACAACAAAAGGGGATTTTAATGTTCCATTTTTGTATGTGCCATGTGCAATGATCGAAACTATTTTGGTTAATCAAGTCGAGTACTGTTCTAGTATTTCTTTTTTGTTGTATTCATGTAATAAAAAAATATATGTTCACACATACATATATCCCACATGTCCGCATGAATGTGCATTTATATTTCGTAAATCATAACTTAGAATTTTTCGGTCTTTATACTACAGCGTTAGGGGCAGATAAAAATAGGGATTCATTTTTCAGGCTCCCATGCACTTCGAGTTAACAATATACAAAAAGAGTTCGAACGGTTTTCCTCAATGTACAATGTGGATTTTAAAAATTTCATATCAACACACTATTTCAGTTTCAAAAAAGTCCCAGGAAGGAAAATAAGTGTTAGACGACTGAAAAGAAAACCAAAAAAGAGGCATCTGGCGTTACGATGGCGTGACATGGGACGTCACCTAGACAAAAAAATACAGTCACTTTAAAAAGTAACCAACAGTTTAATTTTCATCCTCCCATTCCCTAAAAAACATCCATTTTCCCAAGTCCCCAAGGGCTTAATTTTGCAGAAAAATATATACTGTACATGGAGACATGTTTGTATACAACTGAACGGTAACTGTGAAGTTGAATTATCATTGGCCTCCAGAAGGAAGCTTTGCGCCTTAGTCTCGTAAAAGCTCATGAAAAATGTGTACAATATGCACATTGTTCTCCTGAGTCACAAGTAACGAGTTAAACACGTCGCTTTGAGAGATTACCAGACCATCTGAAGACTCCCCAAGATACTCTGTAATCGATAAACAAATTTAATTCTGGAGTACATTTTTTCCCAAGAATTGAGAAAATATTCTTCAAGAAAATTCAATAATGGTATCGTGAATGTTTTTCAAAATACTTTATTAAAGAGCTTAACTAAATCATTTACATTTTGAGCTTCATTCGTGTCGTCTGCGCGTCATGAATTCGTAAATTTTATCGTATCCAACATCAGCAAGACTCCAGTCAAAGTTATCATGAGAGGTATCTGCAAATGTTCGTAAAAAGCTAGACTTATGAGAGCCCAGAGAGTAAACATTGGTAAAAGCATTGGATTGAAATCAGGTTGATCAATGATAATCATTATAATTTATGAAACAGGCCGCTGAAATCTTGCTTGGATATTTCTTTGCGTCATGATGCCCGTCACAATGTTTAAATACTTTGCATAATGAATGCAACAAATAACATATCGGAAACTCCGCTCATCTTCTCTGGGCCTTCGGTATAATGTACACATCAAACTGACAAGCCTATGATGGCCCTAGACTCTCGCACATCTAGAACCAGTCATTTCGCTTCTATAGACATGGAACACAAGCTGTTAGGGGCTGAACACCTACCATGCTGAACACCTATGGCGACTCTTGGCAGTTATGCATCTCAAGCTCAGTGGCTACGAACCGATTTAAATTCTTGTAGTTACTCAAAATTTTAACTTTCGTTTGAGTTTTACATCACTTTGCACCATTTTTAAACCAAGCTAGATATATCATTCATCACTAGCACCTCAGGTAACCATTTTACTTAGAGTGTAGTCCAACGAGGAAATTATTGTGAACACCTTATTTCTCAAACGTACTATTCCATGTGCAAAATTGGTAGAATTGTTTCTCGAAGCATACTGATAGTCAATAGAACGTCGTATGTACGTATGTACAATCTAGAAATGAAATGTCAAAGCTTAAAGATGCTGTATTTATTATGAAAGATAATAGATAATTATCAAAATATTATTATCATGCCTTACCTCTGAAATATAAATTTAAAGGCTGAAAAATAAATCTAAAGGGCCAGATTTCGTGACTAAGAGCTTGAGTTACCAATTATTGACGAGTTATTTTTTGTCCGAGTAAATACTTTTGATTTGGTCAATCTGCGAACAAGCTCCTAAACGAATAGGGTTTCAACTCACAAAATGACAATGACATTGAAAGCGAGACAGAATTTTCTCACGAAATTAAAATTGATTGAAGATGCATTGTCAAGCCTAAATACTCAGAAAGGACTTATGAAACTTTATGCCCCATGTCTTGCTTCATGTGTACCCTACCAACGATGTCCGTTGCTCCCTAATGATTGTGGACGGGGAGCGCCTCAAGAGCGCTCCATATTGTGTAAAATACCCTTGCCCCTGAAGTTGCAGCAGTGCACCAGGGGCTTCCACGAACAGCTGGCATCATCACCGCCACGGACTAGTGCACGGCGCACGAGGTGCGGACGGGACCTATGCGTATCAACATTCAACCGCACGCGTCCGTCCGAGTCGGGCGGGGTCTCGGCACGTAGTCAACACGTGTCCAGCACGCTCTGCAAAAGAGACTATTACCGCAGAAAAGTGTCCATTCTGAGAATGCGCTCGCTCTGGAAACATCGGCGTACTAGTAAGCTTTGAGTGAATTACAAAGCGGCTCTTTCCTGGTGGTGATAAACACAAATACATCATTCTTGCGTGTATTCAAAAAATCCTCATTCATTAATGCTCCAATTCACTCATGACTCTTTTGGAAGGTATTCACGATTTGTAATTTTTTAAAACTAGATAATCTTAAACACATTACTTACAGTTATGGTGTAATAGAATTAACGAATACTTCAATAACTTCCTTGCAAATAACCGACTTTGTAAATGCAGAGAAAGTAGGGCCAATTAGACGCAGAGCTAAAACAAAGTAGAAATATTTAGGTTTGGAGATAGTGTTGCACAAAGTAGAATTCTGGTTATTAGAGATTGATAATACCAGCACGCTACAAAGTTGTCCAATAAGGACAATCGCAGAGAGTGTGTGACAAGATGAGGAACAGTGTGGTTCAATGAAAAGTAGAGTTTGATCACTCATTTTTAGTTAGGCAATAGTGTGAAAAACAGTAAGCAGAAAGAAATGATGGTCAGTCCCTTTCCAGACTATCACATTATGGAAAATTGTCCATGCAATGGGAAACGCCATTGTTTGAATCGGTGATTGTGCAAACGTTCAGTGGATCCTGTAACAAAAACCAGCGAAGCGTTCTGCAAAAACAAACGTGGGCTTCTGTAAATGTAAGGAAAAGTTTACAATCTAGAATGAAGAACAAAAACAAATTTTGAAGCAGCGGGTAAGTGTATTATTGCCATTCGAATCAAAGGATGCATTGTTCTAGAACAATGGTTTATTTAGACTGAGACAGAACGAATCACCAGACCCTGAGAATAGTATGATGAACGGGAATGCTTTACAGTCTGTGTCGTAGTTTGCCACTGTATGTCGCGACAATTCAACCCCGAGGTTGAAGTATCCATTTCAGTATCCTAAGTGATAAAAACACTCTTCTGTTGATATACAGCACATTTTTCCCCGTAAATTCTGAGACGAGATCACTCATATTCACATGTCGTAAGCAATACGAAAGCAGTTCAAATAACATTTGGGATCATTCGCTCAATTTTTCCAAACTTAATTTCTTTCGGATATTTGTGGTATTAACCATAACAAATATGAGCTGAACTCACCTTCCACCCTTTTGGTAACACCTCGGAAAATACATGCTAAACAAGAATTTAAGCTGTATTTGCTCCTGAAGTGGATACATTTTATTTTTAATCTATTCATTGAAAAATTTTCTTTGCTTTACAAAAGTGAGGTAAACTTTTTGGTCTCATTGTATCTCTCCAACGCTCATTCCTTTAGAGGAAGCTTGTGACAGAATTAGCCCGGATACGAAGAACGGGAAGTTCGGTTTTGTTCGCAGTGCAGAGAAAGTTGCTGACGGCCATGAGATGTTTTTACGAGAACTGCAGCGCGTGTATAAAAAATCGGGAATGAAGTGAGTGGCTGGCTATGAAGGGAACCCGAGACAGATCAGAAATTGCCATAATTATTTTGTGCGAGAGGATGGTGCTTTAAGCGCAATTAATATCAAAGATTTCGGAAAAAAGTATTTCCTGTTCGGATGAACTGTTACAAATACACAGGGACAAATAAAGAATTTAAAGTGAGCTAAATACATGAAATTAATGATACCGTGTTGTGGCTGTCTCTAATAAGTACAAGTAGTAATTTTAGTGACATAATTGGGATGTGCTTTATCTCAAGAAATTATAGTCTGTAAGGATAAGAAATAAGTCACATTCATGTCAGTCAATGATTTTATTTGGTGACCTATTCCTGTGAGCAGAACGTTAATGAACCTCTACTGTTATCAACATTTTTTCCTAATAAATATCTGTAATTCGTTTGCAACAAAATTCAATTTTGAAGCACGCGATTAAAATTTGCTGATCACCGCCTCCGAGATAACAACAGTCAGCTCGTGAGAATGTGCTGACTTTTCTCCTCGTCGGATTAAACTCTCCTTGTAGAGAAGAACATGAGGATCAGGTACCGTTATGTGATTAAAAATGAGGAAAAGGTGATATGAGATTAAAGATGCGGTTGTGTTAACCGAAAAATTTTGGTTCAATCGGTGTGAGGCCAAATTCAAGATTACTTTTGAAAGAATTATCTTGATTTGCCCACGATCTTGATTAATTGCGATTAGCAGGAGTGATAAAGAAGTTAGGATTAAAGAGAGCCATAGAAGGTGAGGTGAGGCGAAAGGATCATTTCGTGATGGGGGAAGCCAATTATAATAAATATCATACTTCCGACCGTTTTTAACCAGGCCGAAACGTTTGGACCCAGAATGCAAAGGGTTAGCTACATTGAAGATTAACTTCTAAAAGTGAGCAAAGGGGATATTAAGGCTTGCCAGCCAGAACTGAGTACGGAAATGCATTCTTCCTATGAACGAATGCAAGAAAGAGAAGGTGCAGACATTATCATGTAGTAATGGATAACCAGACCAAGTAACCGCATCTACGGCACTTTTTGGAGCACAGGATTCCTAATACTTAAGACTCTATTTTTAAACCAAATGCGCAGATTGTGTGAAAACAAAACCTTTAAGTGGATCGAGAATTCCTTATCGATTTAGTGTTTAAAACAGTTTTTGATATAAGTTTACCTCTCCACATTGTATGGTCATCTACATTCATTAAACATAGGTAATTACTACATTCGCCTTCACAGAATACATTACCATTGATTATAGCAAAAGCAAATTTTCTATCAAAGAATTTCTTACACAGTATAAGTGTTTACCAGCTACTGAATAAACTTCAAAATTTTAAGCACAAAAAATTTTCTACATTGCTTGAGAGGTTCAATGAAAGCATATTCCCATATTGTGCAACATGAATGGTGCAGAAATTAATTCATGTGAGGAAAAGTTAAATTCATAGAGTTGGAAAGCATACTACTTCGTTCGTGTGGTTGAAACTAAAGAAATTACTTGTGAGTTTTCCATGAATCAGAATATAAAGAATGAACGACTCGCACAGTGAGGAATACAAAAAATCTATCCTCTTACACAAGGAGGGACACCTGTAGTCTAACTCGTATTCCGAGTTGCCCCTTGCAACGTTGGAGTTATCTTTATAAATATTTTCAAAAGGATGTGACAGACTATAAAAAGGCCTAGGGGTTTTGAATATGTTCAACAATCTAACTTATTGTCAATTCCAGTACAAGAAAGGAACGAAAATCTTCCTAAACAGGTTTACGGTTGACACGCTGAATGTACAGTGTGTAAAATACTCAATTTAAGCAATTTATTCCTTCGCTCATGTTGGATAACTGATTTTGAGGGTTAAAACGCAATATACATGACATTTCCACAGGCGGTCATTGAAATGCATTGCACTGGTTCGATTAAAATTGCAATTTTCAGTAATGTTGCATGAGCTGAAACGCTTTTGTTTTCATTTAAATGTATTGTTACGTCGATTCGTTACTGGACCTTACTCATGTTCGTGCGCGTTTTACACATGCCTATTATTTACTATTATTTGTAATGACTCGGCGAGGAATGGATTCCCGCTTGTTGTATGTGATTGTGTAACACCAACAATGATTTAGTTTTTCCGGAGGCAGCTCGATTCGAGCTCGTACTTGGCGGTCATAGAAGTGGGTAGGAGTTTGATCTACTCGGCCATCGTGTGTTGTGTCCAGGTGTCGAGTTCTGCAACCCATCCAATTGAGTGAACATAGCGAGCCGAAGCAATGCATCCTATATCTCTGAGCCTGCTCATGGAGATCGTGACGTCGCAGTCGCGGTCGGAGATTTGTTGAATCGAAGAGGTAAAACTAAGTTAACTCCAATCTATCGTTCATTTGTCACAGAACAGAGCTAACCAGGCTGTGAAAAATCATAGGAGACCTGCAGAGATTTTTTACTGTCAAATGAGCGTCATTCAGTTTTCTGCAACCATTCCTCGTACGAGTAGTCGAGCTTGTTTTGGCCCGTCATTATATCCCGCGCCATTAGATTAGTTAACTTAATACTAAAGAATTATTGTACTCGCTCATTTTCTTGCACATTATGAAGTTACTATCCCCATTTCTTCTGTGAAGTATATAAGTTACATAAGGAAGGGCTATTTCATATCATTTTCCTTTTCATATTGATCTTAAATAAATGAAGTCGTCTAAAGCGACAGGAACAACGAAATTTAACACAGTTTGACAAACGGAAAAACGTTCGAAATTGGACACTATCAATGAAATCTGACAGGGCTACAGCCTTTTCTTTAAACGATGTATCGCTTCAACTTCGATTCCCTCCTTTAGAACGCGCTTAAATACAAATACACTATGAATATTCTAAATAAGTTTTCTTAGTCTCCACGTATCTTTAAGCACCACTCATGTAGTTTTTGATTACTCATACATTAATATCACAAAAGTTCTGATGAAAATTATACGGAACCATTCAATAAATTCCACTCTATTCCTTTGAAACTGTTGCCATTATTATGACCAGCACTGTAACGTCATAGCTCTGTTGCTAGTGTAGGAGCAGAAGAGAAAATCAAGGAGTCATTGGTACAAGTAACGTCTCCTATTCCTCCACGTGTGCTCCTAGGCGTCACAATAGAGTGATGACGTTACACTAGTGATCCATGGAAAGCGGCTGTTTTCAGAACCCAATGTTGGTAAAAACGTTTTTCCGTTTAATTTCCATGAGAACTCACCCGTTTTAGAGTGTGGGTCATCAAATGTTATAAATACGGTGTTCAAAGATTACGAATATATATATTTTTGCCCATAGGTTGTTTGTTTTCTGATTTATTCCAGATTAAATAATGGAATCGTGGTCGTCAGGTGGAGCTGAGCAGTGTTCGAAGGTAAAACGGCAGTTTTCCAAGCCATTATTTCCATATTTGAGCGTTTTTTCATTTGTTTATAGACCTGTGCCAGACTTTTGTCGTAACTGGCGATTTTTGACGATAGCAGGTTATTTAAAACCAATATGAAAGGAAAAACTGCGTCACATAGTCTTATCCAGTGTAACTTTTATGCTATAGTGATAAAATGAAGACCCCAACCCAGCTGATGTTGCGAAGAATTTCATGAGTGGAATATTTCCGTCCCAATTATTCTAGTTGAATGTGCAAACTAACGTCAGCCCAAAACAGGCTCGACTGCGCTTTTATTTTCAACTGTATCTGAAATAATTTCAGGAAGCCCAAATTTCTGTATATTCATGTGACAGGTGTCACTGCGTTTCTCACTAGATTTTGCAAAGCGTTGTTAGCTCCGTTCTATGGGAAATCATTGATAGATAGGAGCCAACTCAATGTCACCCATTCGATTCACCACAAATGAAGAGAAACCTCTGACCACTTGTGTGACGTCACTATTTCTACGAGCTGGCCTGGGAATAAAGAAGGGATTGGTAGAAGTGACATCATGACTGCTCACATGTTCAGTCACTTCTCTTGTAGCCTGACAAATCCATCTTCAAATGATGCATTCGTCATTTAGTTATACAGGTCCTAACACTCGTTACAAAATTTCTTCGTCGCTTCAGATGTTTTCTAATCGTGATGACAAGCAACGATATAACTTTGCCAAGTATTATTTATGTTCTTTTCTGTTTGTTACGAATTCGTCATTAGAGGTTATAAAAACGAAAAAATTTGTTCGCAATGACGACGCTAAACATCTAAGTAGGGAAATACGAACTGTCAGGAAGCCAAAGCTGCTGGAATAAGTCATCACAGCCATCACCCAAAATCAGTAAAATGAACTGATTTATTTCATTTAGAAGTAGGACGGTAACAAAAGTTTTCGATTAAATTCAAATGTCATTGCCATTTTTAACGAATCTTCAGGTTTTAGAACCGTGTTGAGAGGAAAAAACTCGGTCTTCCCGGTCCAGTAGCCAAGACAAGTTTGCTGTCTTCTGAAGGGATGAGCAAAAACTATTTCAAAAATTAGGTCACAGTTCTGATGTCCGCGAGCAATGACCGCCTTCGCAGTACTTAAATTAGTTTTAAGAATAAAATAATTAGTCTTAGCTATAAATGGGGCCAAACTGATGTTAAAATATTCTTCTAACAAAAGAGAAGAGGAAAAATAAAGTACTAGAATATGTTCTCACTGCTAAGCCTTCGCTTATAAGCATTTGCGAACATTTAATTTTCTGAGCGTATGTATCATCCTGAATACATAAATTTCTTACACGTTATACGACAAAAAAAATACAGCTCCACTTCAAAAAAGTGAGAAAAGAAAAAGGACAAACCGCATGCTTTCAAAAAAAGTTGAAACCAAAACTCAACATGTGTGTTTTCCAAAATTCCTGAATGGAATGTTTTTTTTCTAATTGAGGTTAATACCTTAATAGGCACCCGAATACCTATGACAGGGTTGAATCAACTTAGAGCAAAACATTACGAATGTGCTCTGTTTGTTCGTTATGAGTTTGAAAAAAATATGATAAGGCCAGACATACTCCACAGGACTGACGAAAGGAAAATCATTATGTTTATGTGACAATTATTTGAACAGCATAACTTTCACATTGATATACGAGCCTGCAAGATTGTGCAGTAATGACCGATCAAAGGAGCTATGTTTGTATTTGATAAAAACTCCGTTTCTGTGGAAGAAATGCAGTACTAGAGGGTCTAGGATTCGTAATATCGATGAATGATACTGTAGCCCACTGACTAAGTTGCGACTAAACGGCCTTGTTCCTGAGGCTGCCCACCTTTCAGCAGCAGGCGCATTCTGCGAGGTGAGTCGATCACATGACCTGGTCCCTTTCGGACATTCAGCAGGTCACTCTTAGATAGTTTGTCACTAGGGACCAATGATCGTGAACGTGGGAAGCTTGTGAAAAAATATCTACTTTCACTGACATTAAAAATAATAATAAGATATCGGTTGATCCTCTCCGCTGAAGAATTGTGCCTTTAAGCTACACAAGATACTTCTTTATCTCTAAGTTCCCAAGACAAACGTAAAATAATGAAGTTTAAAGGTCACTGGCAGATGGAATGTTTGTTACCCTGTGTGATTACAACTACCAAAAGGAATCGTGCATAGTGGACCACCTCTCTGGTGTTACCATGTCTTCTAGAAGAACTTTGAAAAGATGACGTTCATCTACCAGCAGCTCTTCTGAAAGTAGGTTTCCTCGGAGTGGATAAGTGCAAGTCATCTAGTGTACCCAACTTAGCGGGAGACAATTTGTTGTTGACGTTGCAGGTCGCATGAGTCGAGTGGAAAGAAGGGGCAAGAGAACTGCGAACTTTCTCCTCTACACTCCCTTTCCCATCCCAAACTGACCAGAATTTCTGATCCACGGGAAAATCCCCGAGTGTTCTTTACACAAAAAGATGAGGAGAGCACAATGATTTCAGGCCAGCTGTTGAATTACCACTTACTGAAACAAAGTATTGAATATGATCCAGTTAATTTTTTAGAAATCATTTCGAGACTATATTTTTAGGTCTCGACGTCGGCAAACTTAAATCCAAATCATCGTGAACGCATTCAACGTAGTAAAGAAAGTCTGTGTAGAGTGTACAAGATGATTCAGTTCACATTATTCTGTCCTAACGCTTTCCCGCCTTATTCTACGAGCAGGATTCAAAGTTACTAGTGCACACGTGTTGGTCGGCATTAATCTGAAGAATTTCATCCCTTCTTTCTTGAGTTAAATTCGATTGTGCAAGTCGATGCTTTTAGACATTAGTCTGAAGAATTTCACCTCTTCTTTCTAGAGTTGAATTCTCTTGTGCCACTCGATGTTGTCCAGCGCTTTGCCGAAGAATTTCCTCGCTTCTTTCATGTGTTTAGCTCTCTCTAGCTACTCGGTGGTGCTCTGCATTATTCCGTAGAATTTCCAAACGCCTGTCAAGGGTCAATTTAGCTCTAGCTTCTCGTTGGCGAGCAGCATTGCTTCGTCTTGCCATTTCGCGTTGTTCATCCGATCGTCTTCGGCGTTTTTCTTGCTATCGAAGTCTTGCTACTTCTCTCTTGCGGTTGGACACATTTCTATCCTTGGTGGCCTCTTTTGCCGGAATTATATTTTGAAATGTCGTCTACTGTCTCTTCGAAGCTTTTAAAGAAAATCACAGTTTCGAAAACAATAACTCAAGTTCCAAAGTCTTGGGCCTTATACACTGAGATAAATTTTTGAGACACCTGTGTGTCTCACACGGTTATTCGAAATATTTTGAGACACAGTAGAATATTTCCGTTGACCACATATTAAAGTGGTTGAGAGAGTTAAAATACATATTCACGTTTCAAACGGCTAAAATTTTTTCGTAGGAAACCGAACTGTGTTTAGATTTTGTGAATGAAGTACAATTCTCTTAAAAACCCAAATACCTTCACTAATTTTTCTTCTAATTCTCAGACGAGCTTAGACGTTGTCTGTACATTTATGGACTCAGTGATCCGTCTGATAAATTGAAATATTTATGTGGAATAAAATTGATTTACGTTCAAGTGTGTCATCGTTGACACACCTATGTAAGTGTGTCGTATAAGCCCATGACACATAAAGGTGTCTCGGTTTTGGGACAAAATTTTTCTCAGTGTACCAAGTGGTAGCCAGGTTACTGGTCAAACGAATTTAAAACATTTCTTTTCGCATTATCAATTAAAAATACCAATGCGACATGATGAATTTCAACAGAGAAAGCTCCATAGAAAATGTCTATTTGGAAAAATAAGCCGAATGCGTGTTCTGGATACTACAATCAAGAGGGGGTCACACAGACGGACGGAGCGATGGACGGACGCGGCTCCTTTAAAAATAGTGACAAGAAGCATGTGACCTTTCAGTGTCATCCTTCTAAACCATCTGTATAACATTTTCCCGTTTTGCGCGACTTACCTTCAAGATCCAAAGAACTGAAGTATTACATAGTTTTTTTAAATTCAACCCTATTAAGTCATCTTCTTTTATTAAATCTCCACACAATTCTGCCCAATAAATATTACATAAGAGATTTCACAGCCTTCTTGTCTGTTTTACGGTTTACCATGATTTCAATTGCCTTGTGTCGAGTCATTTCACAATTCCTTTCCATGAAAGTTATAAGAGTGTGTTGCTTCATGATTACTTGACCCAGTGGTTATTTCTATGACCTGAAAATCAGAGCATGCCCTCTTAATTACGGCTCGCCGTGAGCTCACATCAACGCCACGTTCTTGCTTATTTATATTTGGAAAGTCTCGTCTTTTCTGCTTCACTCGCATTGCAGTAACTTGAGTTGGCTATTTTAAATGTTGTGAATGTAACTCGTCGCAATCAAGCCCATGGCAATACTTAGAAGTGCACTTTTAAATGCCGAGCACTGCCACAGCAAAGAGATAACGAAACGAGCGTATCCCATCCCACACGCCGCTCAAACACGAACTCTTGGTTGCACTGACATAAGGGGCACATTTTAAAATGGTTCGCTACTTGGATAAAAAATACTCGAGTTAGTTTATTTTACTTTTCCTTGATTTCTTTTGCTTTTGAAACAGTTACAAATGCGCAAAATGTGACTCTAAAAATGAACCGTTTGTGAATTTTGGATTCGGTCAAGTGACATGCTTTGTGGACATATTTTGTTCAAATTTGTATGTTTTTGTAATTTTCCTTGCCGGTTATAGTATTGATTTCGGATGTAATCATTAGTAAAATGTTACATCAGAAAAACCTCTTGAATAATAGCTTTCTTAACTTTCACTGTAACACGTTCTGAATTAATGCTGGAGATTGTATCAGGGTTGCAGCAAATTTAGTCAGGCCGCTCATCTGAGAAGTGGTAGAGACTCTAAGAAAGAACTGAAGAGTGTATTGATATCTATAATTTTCAGCTGAATTGCGAAAATTTTCCAAAGTTCTTATCATTCGGTGATAACTAAATAGAATATAATGTTTAAAACGTTAACATCTGTGTTGTTTTATCTTTTGTAACTTATAAACGTAAGAAAAGTAAAAGTCCCCAATTTAATTTTTAGCGAGAGTAAAATTATATCAGGGTACCGTACACGCACCAGGCACCGACCTTTTCTGTATCTGAAGCTAAATCGATGGTGAAGTGAGGGCTGATACTAAGGAATCAGACGCCGCATTGGGTAGTGGAGACGTAGGAAGTGGGAAGTGTAAGGTCAGGACGACTGAGCATGAATGTGAATTATAAATATTCCTACAGCTCTGTGCGAAGAATAGTTTAAATTCAGCAGCAACACTTGATATTTTTCTTCACTGCCGAATGTGTATCTTGATAGGTTGCATGCCCCTGAAAAGGAATAGGAAACGTGAGAGCCTGATTTGGAGATATTCGCAATTATACATACACCGATGAAAGGAAAGGACAAGCTGTTCACTTTAGGCGTTGCAAGACCTGCGCACGGTCGCGTGTGAGGTGAGAGTTCAGAGTGCACCACACTTCCCACACGTCTCGTCATACGTTACAGCAGGTGAAAGGCTTATTTTCCGTGCGACCGATTCTCCTTGTTTCATTTTGAAGAAAGGCGAGCGAACAGAATTATAACCGAAGTCACGAAACTTCAAAAGCAACCCCACATTTGAAAACGAGGTAATGAACCTCATACGTTCATGCGAGCCCAAATAGGTCCGAGCCGAATTGAGTCTATTGTAGAACCCGAAGGCCTTGTAGCACAAGTCCCTGCTCTCTAGAGAGATCTCTGGGGCGCAAAAAACTAGCTGCTGTACCTATGAGAGGACGACAAAAATCGACTGAAAAACGCTGTTAACGATGGTACGGGTGTAAGAACTGAGATATTTTGTCAGCATGAGTTAATCAGACGTCTCGAAATCATCCACAGAAATGCAACGCGGGCTGCAGTGCTTCATTTAGACGACATGCACCGAGCAACAGGTATGTGTGACACTGATTCAACGTCGCTGCCGGCCAGGGTGCTGTGTTAATGGAGATCAATCACATACGATTGCCTCTGAAAGAAGAACGCAATTCTTTCTTGAAATGCAATTTATAGTACGATTAAAGACCTGCTTTTACGATTAAAGTACAGGTTGTCCAATATCGAAATATTGATTTCTTTCTGAAAGAGCTTCGCTAGATGTCTTTGGGAGTTAATTATTGAAGAAGTGTAATCATGCCTCAAGTATTCTTGGGCCTGTCGCATTTCCAGGATATACTTTATATACCTGGACTTGAATATCTGGCACCCTCATCGCACTTCAAATACTTTCACATTTTCTTCCTCGATAACGACAAAAAAATTGGGTTTGCAACTCAGATCATATCTCAATCAGAGGCATTATTGGTTGCAATATTTGAGTCACAAAGCGTCTTATTTGACTTGTTCCTTCATCTTTCCATTGAAAATCTCAGTGACCAATACACTGAAAGTAATAGTTCCTGAGACCTTACAAGTGTGTTCACGTAACTTTCTCTAGTAAACTTTTTATGACAGAAATACGTGAATTTCTAGCTGAAAAATTTGAAAAATTTTACAGTAACGTTATACCAGTTATTCCTGATTTGGAATTTTGAAAATATTTCTTAGTTATAAGCCATGCTAGATAAATGCAGCACAGAAAAGCATTTTTTCCATCTTAAGTTTTGTTTCTGCGATGACAAGCAGATTTATTAGAGCTATTTCCAGGCATGTTCATTGTTGGCCTGTATTATGGACTGAAATTTCCATTCGGGATATTGTAGATGCAGGTAATGAAATACTTAAAACACTTTTAAAATTCTGCTTGAGGCAGAAAATTTCATGAAATACATTTTTACGTTTTTTCAAAGTTTAAACGACAAATGCGTCCTTCTTACTCGTAATAACTGCAAAACTATATCATCACGAGTCTCCCCTTTCAAGCATCGGCTAACTGATTGTGTTTTATAACACAACAAAATTCATACGTCTCGTTTTTTGCGGTGTATTTGTGAATAAAAAAGGATCTCATAGTAGCCCGTAATTTAGACTTTATTGAATTGCTGATTTGCATTCACATTTCATGAACAAATTTGAGAACGCTCGCTGCAAGAGGGACGAACGATAGATCTTCCTTGATTTAACGTAGGGAGATACACAAAATCTCATTTCCTACTGTTAAGGTAAGCTATTTTTAACCTTTAAATATTCAAATAGCCTTACGCAAAAAACTAGCACTTACAAACGCATCTACCTCTTATGACCTTACTATTTTATGCCTCCGTCTTCTCCAACGCTATGAAGAGCTTACTGAGAGAAGGGCAAAGGTGATGGTCTTTTTTGTACATAAAGCCTAGATTTACAAATGGTGTTATTTGGAGTACTTTATTAGTCCGGATGTTCATTCAGACTCATGGGGTTCCGGAGTGCTTAAAGGTCGGACGGACTCGAGATGAAGAAGTCGCTTTGGAGTCCTCCGTGAGCAAGTCGAGAGATACTTCAGATTCTCGATACTTCTAGGCACTATTTGAGCTGCTTCGTAACTGACATCAGATGAATTTTTTTCGCAACGAAATTTCTTTTTGGAATATCAAATTTTCGTATTTTAATATTTAATTTCTACCACTCTAACAACAGTTTGAGTTATAGAAAGATGTGAGCGAATTTACGGCAATTTAGTTCAATTCGTCAATACCAAAAGTGATAGGTTAACGGATGTACAATGTGAAGGAATCAAAATTGCACCTCCGTTTATGAGATCTCCCCGACTCTGCAGCCCTGCTCATGAATTGACTTACATGTAGACTCAAGGACACCATTAAGAAGATTCATTTCAACACAACTCCTAACTTTGACATTTCTTAAGGGATTTAAATTTAAGTTGATAAAATTCGATGGTTGGCCTTTTGGCAGGTGCTTCTAATCATAAAGGAGAAGAAAACATTATTGCAATTTTAATTTAATGGATGTGAGTTTCTGGAACAGGTTCAGAAATGTAGAGCTACATATTCATACGGTATTTGTGATTAAGTTATGTCGATGTTCTGACACTGGATAAGCATCAGATAATATTCTGATGAATCTGGAGAGCGTAATGGTTTTGTGATGTTGAGCATAGCTGAAAGAGGTAGTATGATTGTTTTTCATTCTCATGAGGAAGATATGAGGACATATAGGTATGACATGAGGTTCCCATGTTTATCTAAGTTATAAAGAGCAAATCTTTCACTGAAAATGTATAGCTCAGTTGAACAGCAATCAGTCTAAGATGGTATCATACCGCGACGAATGCCATAAAGTGCTGGAAGAGTGAGTAGAATCCTGGTAAAACCCTTAGACATATCCAGTTCGGATGACTCCATTCTAAATTAATACTCCAAACAGTAGATGAAATTTTTAACCTCACACGAAATTTGTTCAGTTGTGTTAATATAATTTTTAGAATTTCCTTTTGTTCTTATGACAAATCAGTTCGCTTTAGTGCCAACAGTTTTTCCAAAGTCTCTTTATATTAGAACTCTTGTACGACTCAATGTTTTATTAAATTTTATGATTCATGAAAATATATAGGTTTTTCTCATGGAAAATTTGCCTACAATTTGAAAATGTGCTAAACATCTAGCAAAAGTATAAAATAAGTTGAAGAAAGAAGTGGCGTTTCCCATTAGATTTCATTTTAAATTATGTAGTGAACATTCTTCAAGCATCAAATATTCTTAGATTTTCCAAAACCCATGAATGATCATCTACAACATGTGACCTTTGGAAATGAACATCGACATCTTGAAACACTGAATTCGTAGGTAGGAAAAAAGCTGTGCGTGGAAGTGTGTTTAATGGTCGCCATAAATGTGTTCATATATTATTAAGAAATTATATAACCCGTGCTCAAAATTGCAGCTGTCAATCAAAAGTAAGCAAATCAACTGTAAGGCATGGCGAGCTCTTGAAGCACGGATTTTCGGAGCGATGAAGAAAGGATCTCAAACTATCAGCTAATATAACCACTGATCTGGAAAAAATATTCACAAATTTCATTTCGAACGTATTAATTTCTATAATATTAAATTTTTTCTCTACTCATCAGTGTAGCGTTCAGGATTTTCTACTAGTACACCTATTTCGTTCGATTTAATCGTTCAATTACTTGATATTTCCTTCACAACAGATGCCTGCCTAGTTTTGTCGTAGTAAGCTAACGAACGAATTTTCTACTCAATAAATACTTTACAGGGATCGGTCGTCTTAAAGTTAGGATTTCAGTCTGGTACTAACTATAAACTAATTTTTGACACATGAACTCGAAATCACTACTTTCTTTCCAATAAGTTATTACTTCTTCTTCTTATGCAGTCCTTTTGTTTCTTCTGACCTGTCTATTGGAGTCTCACATGTCCTTGTAAACTTTCATCTGCATTTGAAAGAAAAACACTTAGGCGACCAGCTTTGACGACATTTTCTATATATGACTTAACGTGAAAAAATTCGTTCTTATTAGCCATCCATTACATTGAATATGAACCATGTTACCATGACCGTTTGCCAAACTGATGCTAGAGAGAAGCGAGCAAGCTTATTATTCTTTGAGTGCTCAATTGTCATGGTTGCTAAAAACTTTACTTGTGGTTGAGTAGTGTATGCTTGTTTTTCCGTTGTCATTTGAAAAATCTCCTCCGTACAGCTTCTCTCTGACAGAAGAAAGTCGATGGAAAAAAACGACAGAGAAATATAGACATCGTGGTTTAAAAACCTACTTGCAATTCAAATGTTCATATATAATGTTCATTTTAAAGAAAGAGCATGAAAATAATATTGCTAAATTTTCACATTAAATAAAAGTCTGATTTACAAATGCTAATATAATCATCTTAAAATACATCGTTTTAAATTTTGGTGAATGTTTTTTCGTACCAGCAAAAATCGAGTTCGCTGAGTTTTGACAAAATTGTTTAACTGTGAATCGGCGTAGAACTTAGTAGAATTGATACATTTAGGGCATTATACTTCGTGAATCTTTTCTCTGGTCCACTAGAAAATCAAATTGAAACAGGCATTAACTATTTTTATCCTTGCAGGAAATTGTTATGAAAATTTGTGCATTTTTGTAGAAATTTACCGTACTTAGAAGCCCATATTATCGTAAACCTTACGAACCTGTGAACTGTGAAACACAGTGATGGCCCGAAGACGGGACGACTTTCTGCCACTGCTGCTGGCGGTGGCGCTGACCTGCCTGGCGCGTGAAACTTCCGTGGGCGCCGAAGACCCGGTGAGTTCACCGTGCCACTCACAGACTGCACTGAGCAACAGCTACATCTACAGCAGTGTATGACTCTCAACTTCTGTCATTAGACTACAATTCACAAAATACTGTCCACACAATCCACTTCTTCAGACATTCCGTTCGTAAGTGTGCTATACCAGAGCACCTTCATGAGTAAGAGGGGACACTAATATATACTTACATGAGGGATGTGCGGATGTGCTCCTGCAGTGTGCGCTGGCGTCGCAGGGCAAAACGTATAGAATCGACATCCCATGCTTCCCTTGGAGCGAGGCAACTATGACTCGTACTAATCCTAAAGTTGATTACTATTTTTAAGGTGTCTCCTGGTTTTTGAGCTTTTAGAGAAATAGAGAGTAGAGAATAAGCACTAAATTGCGCTCCGTCTAATGAACACACGTATAGAGCCAATAGTGCAGAGTCTCTAACTCTCCTTCGCGGCTGAAAGTGCTTAACTTTTAAAAGCAAACTCTTTGTTCCTAATTTTGCGTGCTTGTTTACGTTCAAGTATTTTATATTTTCATTGGTTTTATTCGTCCATTAAATCATACATAGAAACACAAAAAATCATAGAATCATCATGCCGAATTTTCATGGAGATGAAGATTATACATATTTATTCACATTATCAGCTTTTCTTTATAGGTACTGTACGCTCGTTTAGTTTTCTGTAGATGATTTTCTCAACCAAACCACAACACTATGATGAATTAAAATATTTCTCTTTTCTCTTCAACGCAATAAATATATTAGACTTCTTGTGCTGCTTTACATTTACTACATTTATTCATTGAATTTCTTCTTACCACCTCATGTGTGCTACTATTCGCATAGTAATTAATAACTCTGTCAAAATGAAATTCAAGCTCATAAACTTAAATTTATAGGCGAAAGGCTTAATTGAGTCAAAAGATCTTTGTTAAACCTAATTTGGTCATTCTGTTTTGAGAAAAAGGTATTTTCGCCTCTCCGTACGTCTCATTTTTTGCTCATGAAAAAAACTGTGGAATTGAGTTCCCATGAATTTTCTAAAGTTGATCGCCATGATAAGGGTGTGAGAGTTTAGGGCTGCATTTGCTAATGCCTTGCGATCACATTACGAGCAACTAATACAAAACAAAAAGTCCTAGTTTCCCATTGCATGTATTTTGTAGGTCATCAAAAAGTTTCTTGCTCGCTGAGAGTTTGCGAAACGCACTGACAAGCTGGAAGATGTTTCACGAGAAGAAACTAAACAAAGTTCCAGGAGTGCGGGACTGGACGCATGAGCATTGAAACGCTATTGCTCGGATGACAAACATGCGATTCCTTCAGACGAGACCAAAAATGCCGAGATAAGCAGCTCTCGAGCAGTCAAATTTTCTTTTCAGTAATACGCAATACAACTAATATTACTCTCCGAACATGGGACATTTGAGCTAATTATGTGCAACACACCGCGTACTGACGCGTGAACATAAAGCACCGAATATTTATACCTCCTGAATGTCTCTCACAACCTAAACCGTGAGCAGATCAATGAGGAAGCGCTGACACGCGTGCGGCGTCAGGGCGTCTCTACGCCGCAGCTCGTACCGGGACCACCGGGTGACCTCAACGTGCCCATCCCCACCAACGTCGCCGTCTTCGGAGGTCAGAACCTCGTTTGAACAGTTATTTTTTACTACTCAATTATTCACCATAAGCAAACGCTTCATTTTACGAGCATGATAATGAGGCTTCATGTGCCGCACAGTGACACCTAGAGGAACTATAAAAATTATAAATATTCCTGATACTCTCTTGTTCGTTTTCGTCAAAAGAAAATTGTTGATTTCTAAGCAATCGTCAACTGAATGTATGTTAACTTTCGATTAATTAGGCGTTTCAATACATTATCTCGACCCAAAAATTTTGAAGTGTGTGTGTGAAACGTATAGATTTTGTATTGTAGATGTCCAATGTCAACCATGGCTCATTGTTAATAAGCTAAAATAATCACGTATACGTAAACAAGCAACTGCTGATCGATACGCAAATACCAACGATTCTAATGTTATTACGATAAATGTAAATGATATATATGAGCAATTAATTTAAAAATAACTACCGATCTTGCCCGATAAAATCACTTGAATGAATTACTGGTGTGAAAGCATGTCCCCTTACATCGACGAAAATTTCGACCCTTCAGTCAGGTAGCCAGTCTTCAAAATTATGATTTTGCAAAAAATGATAACTGCTTTATGAAAACGAATGAAATTATGGAACGAACTAGAAAATGTTCAACGCTTTCTATCAAACAACGTGAATTTCGAGTGGGAATGAATTGCGTTTTAATTGAAGATTTATGGATGAGTAAATCCCTGGCATGTTCTAATTTCGTGTTCGAGATGCCGTTACGAATCGTCGTTTCCATTATTAACTGATTTGCATTCAAAACATGCTGCTAACGTGTACAGATCCTGTAACTAAGGTAATGAGATAAATGAGCTGCAAAGTAATTACCCTTGATTTCTGCTTAATTAAGACAAACAAGACGTTAGTTAATCCCATCCAGATCCTTTTTTACATCTCATCTCTACTTATAAGTTTATTTAATTTTTTTTATTTGTCCAGTTTTAGTTTAAAATGACAACGATAAGGACAAATGTAAAAATTGAAGCATTTGAAGTATCAACTGGTTGGGTGTCTTGCAGCTTCTGGTATCAACATGCTCGGATACGAATACACGTCTTTTGTAGTTATTCATTTTATTGCACATTGTTGCACAAGATTACATTGACTATTGCGCACATAAACGTCATGAAGAGCAAGATTGAGATACATGATAAGTTACATTATAAAAAAATGAATGTTCTGAATGAAATGGATGAATGTTCTCGAGGAAGATTTTTTTCCTAACATTGCGCAAAAATGACTACGATAAAACACACTCATGTAAAACATGCAAAAGGAGTGTTGCGAGGTGAACCAATGCGACAGCATGTAGTTTTTCTGTGGAGCTGAGGAACGGAATGCCTGCACTGAAGTGGCTTATAATTTATTTTTCACTTATGAAATTTTTCCAACTGATACTCATTTTGAGACGAATGTGAAGAATTTGATATTTTTAATTGCGTTATTCAGCAGCCCTAATAATGGTGAAGTGTTATATGAAAAGTTTAGAAGTCAGGGACTCCTCTTTAATTGCTGTTCGATTCTATAATAGAACACTGTGAAATTAGCCCAAATGTGTCTCTTATATTCTTTTTTGTTCTTGTAATTCTTTTTTTAACTAACCTCCAAAGTGACTCGGAATTATACAGCACTTGGAATGTAAAAAAAACACTTCACTTTTATTCGCTACCACCATAGAACACTGTCCTCGTAGAAACATTATTCTTTCACTGACCGTAACTCGTAGCCTAAAAAACTCAGCCCAATGTACCCAGTGTTGAGGTCGATATAGCATGAATCAACGCGCGAGCAAAAAAAAAAATTATTTCATTCCGGAGTGTTCACAAAATTCATTTTAAAAACCAGTGCATCCCGAATAAATTTTTCTTCAAGTCGAATTTATTGATTTTACTATAATTTGAATGACACTAGCAGAGAGATTAGCCCAATCTGACACTAAGGCTAAAAGTTTAAATTCGTATTTAGTTATCAAGTTGACAAAGTTTGAACCATAAAAAAGCAGTAAGTTAACTTTTGACAAGCAATAGTGAAAAATTAATTATATCACCTAAAGGAACTTAAATAAAATGTCGCTCACGCAGTCTCTCAATAAATGTGTTGGTTGTTTTAAATTCGATATTGAGTATTAAGTAGTGGGTCTTCATTCATGGACATTCGTTACAACGTGCCACGCGCGTAATACCGCCCGAGCACTGGCGTGACGCTCAAGATCTGTTGCCTGCTGCTCAACGCGTAGTAACTTGCTGCCAGGTGCGAATGCCGTGATCGACTCGTGTCCTCGCGACGAGGTGTCCACGAAGGACGGGAGTTGCCAGCAGCTGCTGACTCAGGGCGCCTGCAAGGCTGATGAGTACGTCCTTCTGAACCCTGAAACAGACAAGGTGAGCCTCCGACTCCTGCGCCGTCCATGAGATCCCTCGAAAATACATCACATTATTCTGCGATCAGCGTGTACTACTGTACCTTACGCTTAGAGCTGACTTATGGAACATTAAACTATAAATGACAGAAATGTTTCCTTGTAAAGTATATTTCTGCCTATGAAGTTACTTACTGACCTTTCATATTTCTCTACCAGGGCTACTGCGCTCCTCGGTTGTGCCCTCCCGATAGAATCTTTATTTTCAGTACTCAACTCTGCCACGATCCGAGACAAATGAGCGTCTGTCCACGTAAGTTCAAAAGTTTGAACTTTACATTCAATGACAATCTAACGTTATCTTACGAAATTTCTCCTTAGGAAAATAGATGGATATAAACTACTGTGAAATTTATACGATAACCCATGAATTTATTTTTAGGTTTGTAAAGACTTGATCTAATCCTTCGTGATACCTTTCATGAATTAACTTTTTTGAAAATAAACTGTTTTTCCTTTTTTCTTTCTTTCTGTGTTAAACGTCTGCTAATAATTGGTGACTGTATGGCACAGCTGGTCGAGAGCTGTACGAGTCGAGCTATGGCACCCCGGTGTGTCAGTGTCCTGACGGCACTTACGAAGGGGACGACGACTTGGACGACGACGTCTGCGAGCCAATCTTGGGTCAGATCCCCAACTGTCCTGCTGGTCAAGTAAGATCAACTCACATTTGTTAGCTCATTTCGTTGCGATGATTCCAAAAATATTAATGTGAGTTCTCCAATTTGTCGTTCACAAGAATTTACTGCCTAAATATTTTCAAGTCTACATCTTTCTTGTACGACAGGACTTATTCATGAAACCTAGCGGAACCTGATTGAAGAATCATAAAATTTGCAAATGGGTTCCCCAATTTTTGTTTTTTCTCTGTTTTGGGTCATTGCCTTTATTTTTCGGGACCGAAGCGTGTATATATCAGTCAAAAAAAAAAATGTACACAACATGGTACGTGTAACTTTTCCTCGGAAAAACAATTTTTCTAAAAATCATAAAATTGAAAGGCGTAAGAATATCTGAATTAAAAGACTTGAGAAAAGGGAATAGCGGTGACATGTCAGATGAGCGACTAATTTTCAATTTCATTTGGCAGGTTTTCTGGTTCCGAAGTTTGGACTTAGGCCCCGAGTGTGTCCCGGACCCTTGCAGCGGACTCAACCTCAACAGAGGGCCTAACGACCTGGCCTTCCTGCCTTCACTCATCAACGGACGTTGCTTCCAGATGGGCGCGGTGAGAGCTTCTGTCAAGTTGATATTCTGTTAATTCACTATGTGTAATTGAAAGTAAGAATATATTGAGGCACGATTGATTCAATTGTGTCTAATACTGAAATAAGTAATATAATTCGTTATTATTCTTGGGAGGTAGTTCCACATCGTGTTTAGCATGATAAACATAACAGGGACGTCGTACTTAATGGTTTTCGAGGGAATCACGAATTAAATTTCTTGCAAGGAACGGAAGATTTTAGAATTACTAATTCAACTGTGATTTTTTTCAGTCGGAAGGAGTGTGCCCCAAAGACACCTGGTACGGTCTCGCGTTAGATTCTTTGAAAGGCGTTTGTGCTACGCTGGAGGAATTCGGTTACAATATCTTCGACCCTCAGACATTAGAAATCCTCATAGGAATGTTGGGAACACCTATTACTGGCAATAACGCTTCTCCAATTACTCCACCAACATCGGCAGGTCAACTTACTAATACCAGTATCAGCACCAGATTGGACGGCGGATTACCAGGCAGCTCAATTGCTGGTGGTGTTCAAAGTTCTACGTCCATAGTACCCGGAGGACTTCCTGGCCTGACTTCAGAACAATCCTCAGCTCAGCTACCTCAAACAGCTACACCAAAACCTATCGAGCAAGTAAGCAAAATACAGCAACAGATAGTTGTACTTCAACAACAGCTGCAACAACTGCAGGAATCTCTCAGCATGCAAGGCATGATGATTAGTCCGCAAACTTTGATGACACCTCCAGTCAAACAGCAGAGAACTGATCTGTTAACAACTACACAGAATGACGGACAACTCTCCCAATTACCCTCTCCTGCGTTCTCTTCTGTTTCCACTCAATCTTTATCCCAGCCTTCGTCTATTGCTTCAACGTCATCTCCCACAGTTATCAGAGCGAAGCTGGAGTCTCGTATCACCGAAGTCCAAGAAAGTTCCACTCCCAGGAAAAATACGATTCAACTTTCGTCAAAGCAACCTGTATCAACTCAACTGTCTTCTGCAGGGCCACTAAAAAATAAGTTCAGTTCAAAAACTCGTAATCAGCATTCCTCACCTAGGATCAATCCTTTAAACACTCACAACACGGCTCTCGCACCCCAATCTATTCGTCCATCTCACAATAACCGAGCAATCACCTTTCCAACCCAAAATGCACAACCGACTCAGCGAAGAGTGCAAAATTTCACTCCACATGATAACCGCAGGTCATATCTTTCTGGTCAACGGAATTCCAACATTCAGATTCAAGTTCAGCCATTGGACTTCATACAAATTCAGCATCAAAACGCTCAACATCACGCACAGTCCAATTCACTGGAGCAGCTTACCGCCTTCGGTCAACAGTTTGCCAGCCCGCATATGAGCAATAATTTCCAATCTTCATTCAGGAGTGGAAATGTATTAAACAGCGGGCAAGAAGTCCATGGAGGCGGACCGTCGTTCATTCCTAGCCATTCCTTTGAAAGGACCTTATCATCTGACTTTTTCACGTGAGTATAAGGTTATAATTATCTTTGAAATGAGTTAATCCTCCGTTTGCAAGAATTCGATTAATATATAAACCATTACGGAACTTTTTAAAGTCTATTTCCCCGGAGCAGATCAACATAAATGAATTAAGGAGAATAGGATTTTTTGGGCCGATTGGCTAACCTGAGCCCCATCTTCATATATACAACGATAACGATCTCAAAATAACCTAATTGTGTATAATTGACAAAATTGTGTAATTGACAAAAATGATTGACTAGATTGTACTACTATAAGTATTTAACGTTTGTATTTCACTTCTATTTGACATCTTTAAATGGGTCAATTTTGGAATATTGTAGCGAAGTCACATTACTTCCAATTTGAGTGAGACACTACGAATGTCTTCGAGAGTAGCAAAGCCAATACTTTTAAGTGAAGAAATTAGCCACAAAGTGTTTAGACATCTTCATTGCAATTGAAGAGAGCAAACAGGAGAGAGCAGGACCAGTGAGAGTAAATCCGAACATGCCCCTGCAGAGGCGGCAGGAAGAAGAGATCCACCTCGACCAACAAGAACCGCACGGCTCGGCGCATCAGGCGTCGCAGGTCGCCCCTGCCCCACGCGTCGCCCAGCAACGTTTTCGAGAGCAGACTTGTGAGCTGTCGAGGTGGTGCTGTCAGGGACATCAACTCCAAGTGTCGCAATGTGTGAGTAGTGACTGCCTTCTTGTTTAGACGGCCAGACACCCTGGCTCTCCCTTGCTTCGAATTTGGGTTGCTCCTGTTCGTTGAGCAACGATCACTTGTCACTTTAGTAGTGTGGAGAGGAAAAACGAAGTGTTCTTTTATGAAAGATGCCACTTTAGGTTTTCCGCGCAAATTGAGTTGTTCGAACAAGTTGCGATCAACATTATTGATTGAAAAATAAGAAATATAAAGCTCCGACCAAAAATGTTATTAAAAGTCAGAAAAACTAACTATCCCGAGTTATAATGCAGAGGCAATAACAAGTTAAAGCTGGCTATTATAGTAGTAAATTTCAACTTTTTTATCATAACTTGAAGTTAACAATGCCATCTTAAAGCGTAATTCAATAAAAGACATGGACTTGTTTCTTTACTAAATCACCGTTTGTAAAATTTTGAGTATTTAGATTCAAAAAGATTTTAAGCAGAAAAGAAGTAACAGAAAATATCGCCGTTTTCGAAATAACGTGCTAAAGTTCACCATGACCTAGAAGTTCAGGAGACGCAGCAGGAACGCACTGAGCACTGAATTTTTCAGCGTTACGCTGTTTTTATCTGTATACTTGCTGTCCCCGTGTTACGATCTAGTGAGTCATTCCCAGAAGGGTGCTCGTCACCAAATTCGTTCATGTCCCTAGCGGGATGGGAAATTTTGTTTTGCTTTCAACTCTCCTTTTGAATGCGCTAATATGAGCAGTAATTTTAGATAGTCTTTATTGTTAAAACCCTTGTGAGTGCAAAAAAATCGAAACACAATCCATAAATGACATAGGTTGTCGAGACCATCGAACAAACTTTTTTAATGAGCCAGCCTGAGGACAGGAAAAGGAAATCATGGTTCATGATGCACACGACTCTCACTTGCTCCTGCTGTGTTAAAATGGCTAATAAGTGATCTACGCAGTAACTTTGAACTTAAGAGCAGTCTTTCCGAACTACCTTTGAAGTTTCAAATATTTCATTCCTCTGTACTAAAGCTCACAGCTCTAACGTTCATAAGTTGTGACAAGGTTTATAACTTACATTTTATGTCACTCTGCACAAATAAAGAAAAACGTTCCCCTACACTTTTCTAAGAGAACACAACGTGTTCTAAAACCAACGGTCCAAACTTTAACCACACGCATAAAAACCCAAAGGAGCAACGTTTTATGAAATAATAAGATTAAAACGTACACGTTTTCAAGATATCGAATCTCAAAGTTGACTTGGGTCTATCCAAGTATGGCGATGTCAGTCCCCAGAGTCGTAGGTGGCGAATACTCAATTGATTACGTGAACTTTATTACCGAATTGTTATTCCAACTAGGGTCCAAAATGTTCTCCTGCTACGTCAATGCAGATGAGAGGTCCAACTTCAAAACGTTTTACATTGTCGTTGTGGTACAACCGGGATTGAACGTTCACCTGTTGATTCGGCTTGGTTGCGGCTAAAATTCTACAGTTTGAACTTTTTTCAAATGAGCACACAGCCCCTGGCACACATCCAGGGTTGGCAGATGCAGGATTGTCATGTACAGGATTGTCAGATGTTTAAAAATTTGGCCCCTGGTACCTACTCAAAAGCGATTCCCAGACCCGATAAAACACACGGGGATCATGAGCAATGAGGCCTGAACAATCAACTGCCGCTCTAAGAAGATCAATTTCTGTCTTTCTAGAATTGTTTAGTGTTCCATGTTATCGGAGTTATTTTACAATATTCCCTCATAGCAGACGACCATTGAAGACAACAAACGTAGCCATAATTAACGGATCTAAGATAGCGCAGGAAGCAAGAAATTTTCTCAGAGACCTACAACTAATACGATTCGACCGCTTGAAAACGATGAACGTATGGAATTTTATTTAGTCCTACTTTCGGCTTTAATTGCTACTGACAAAGTTTGCAGCATTAGTTTTCGAACACACAGTGTTTTTACTGTACTTGGAATTCCAGCAGGGCCTGGCTAAATCTTGAACAAAGCTATTACCGCATAATGTAATCAAAAATATAAAATAACCTTCCTGATACTGGTGGTATTAGGGTCTTCGTCAGTGATTGAATGACTAGCAAACTGAAATTCCCCAAAGCTTCTTTTCAAGAATGCTTCAAGAACAGAAAAATCAGATTAAAAACAAAACAGTTAACGAATTCTAATTTCACTTGAAAACAGATAATACTTTTTAAGAAAACTGTAAATGATTGTATGTAAATATTAATAGATTTTTACATCAAAACTTGATTAAGGAAAGAAAATAAATGATTAAATTAGAGGAGGGAATACCTAAAATTTTGAAATAGTTCTACAAAGGGTGTTTGACTCATAATGAACTTTACATTGCAGTATTCTGCCGTCGCGCATCCCGAAGAGACCAGTGAGAGCGGCTCCTCCTGTCAGCCCGAACAGATCCTGCAGCGGGGTGAGTGACCTACAACTCGCTCTTCTTGCATGATGCGCTTTTATTGACATAAATTTACCTGGGGTATTTATTTGATGACTAATTATTACTATGCATGCAAACATACTTTTCAAAAGAGTTAAAATAGCCGAAAAGTATATATCAATGTAAAGTGATGCATACTAATAGCACACTATGCAAATGTAAATGCATTTATACAGATACTCTGGTAGATTGTTACCGTACTCGTGGTAGGCAGAGTTAAAATATTTACATCACGATGACGGCCTTGTGAAACAGAAAGACGTAGGACGCTGTGCGCAAGTCTTCCCTGGAATACAGGTAGTGGCATCTTAGCGACACGGCATCTGGCAGTGCCTCCTTCGTTTAGTAAAAATCAGATTTAGCTGTTCGTGGCAGAATGAGTCATCTATACAAAACAGACCCTGTGAAACATAACGTTAATGCCTTCAAACTAAATGGAATTGATCTCTCAGGTCGCTTCAAAGATGTTTTGATCAAAACAATGGATAGGTCAATTTGCATTCATATTATGTAATATCACACAAATTTGATTCTTAGTTCAAATTTTCGCGCTTTTCAATTTCAAAAGGTTTCCGTTGGTCTTCCATAAAAACCAATAGAATTCAGATGCTGTGAGAAAGTTTCATCACTTCAATTAACAAGACAGCAAGTATTTTGAAATCATTTGTGATACAGGGATGTACATCGTACAAGCTGAATCATGTGTACCTTATATAAACTCGTACGAAACTACACGCACAGAAACTGAAGAGAGATTTTATTTTCTCGCTTTCAAATGTTGGAAATATTTTAAGAAACTGGCTGCTCAATTTGCTTACACTGATACCTATTCCAGGCCTTCAATATCTTCCGAAGTTGCGTATCGAAGACGGATGCGCAGAACTCAGTGAACGCCTTCGCCCTCGGCTGAGCCTGTGCAACTCAAGAAATAAAGGATCGTTTTCTATGCGTGAGGAAGCTTTTCTGACGCATTATTTTTAGATAGCTAGTTCTTAAGTTTGTTTTCGTGATATGGTGCTGTCCAAGCTAAACGCTAAATTTATAAAGGCTTTTAAAAACAATTTATGGTGGATAACACCGGCATTGGAGACAAAAGTTTAGTGAGTTAACAATAAATCTTAGAAAAATATTCCACCTTGAATAAAAAATAGGTTGTAGTTATCAATTTTTATGCCCACACAAAGACTTATCGTCGCATCAGCTTGTTTATTGGTGTTAATTGAGGCTCTTCAGTCACAGTATCCCAATAAAAGCAGTGTTGTAACTGATACACTACTTTTTGTTTTAGCGTATGAGTGCGCGTGTCTTGATTGAATCTAGTAGTGGATTATGTATTTAAGCGCCTTCGTGCCTGAGGTGATGAACCTAAATAAGTGAAAGTAGTTTTACAGTTTATGTCGTTTAATGAGGTAAATCAAAAGATCGATATCGCAGAGAGCGAAATAAGCAACTCATGACATGAATCCATCATGAGAATTCATCGCATCAGTAAAATTTTCCCGATACAAATCTTGTTTCACACAGAAAAACAATGCTTGGTCATTCTTAATAAACTTAGTCGTGATTGCTACGCTTTAGCTTCGTATTTTTAATTCCTCTTTCATAATTTCTAAATTGAATGAACGTGATTGAAAAACGTTATTATTCAAACGAAACCAGACTTAAAGCTCTGATGAAATTATTCATAAGCCAGCTACATGAAAACTTCCTAACAAATAACCTCGTAACCAATTAGATATGAAACTCCTTTCCCCGTATCAATTAGGTTTTGAAGCTCAGCTCTGTCGAGGTAATATGGTCTCGCGGCGTACGACTGAGTGTCGGATCCATGAAGACTCGAGCACCGTAGTGATGTCCTCAGCAGTGATCTCGCTGTAAAGTAGCGATCACTTTCCTGTAGTATAATGGTGATTTCGGCTACGATTGGTTGTGATTTCATGCCCAGTGTGATTAAACTTTACAGTCTAATTTTAGTTGTCACCGGCAAAATTTTTGAGAAACGAAATGTTGGCGCAAATTTTGAGACACACAAGGATGTCTATGTAAACAAGGCGCACTGCAACAAATGTGAGTCAAAAAAGATACATGACAACCTAGCAGTTACTGCAGCACGAATAGAAAGAACGTTTTTTTTGCATTCAATAAAGCAATGGAAGGTTGTATTTTGCTTAATGTGTGCTAGTTAAGCTAAGTGATCGTGTAAAATATATATTAATTTCTATACGATATAAATAGAAATGTAAGTTGATTCAGAAATTCTGTTTTCAAAATTGTAGATAGTATCTTTAACTCCGAAGCTATGCCTTAGTAAAAACCTATGTTCCCATATTGGAAAGTAATAAGAGCGGCCCTCCAAAAGTGAAGTCTGAGTGTATGTGTGAAATTCATAGTGGACTACATTTTTGCGGGATTCTTACATTGACTTATTTGTCGATTTGTAAGGATACGCAACCTACTAATTGTTCATGGTTTCCAAAAATGCTTTGCCTCAAAAATAAACATTTTCGCCGTGTTTCATCACCATCATTTATCTCACACTGGTAAATAATGCATTCAAATGCGAGATTTAAATGTATAAGCATTGTTTAGCAGAAACAAAAATCTTCCTGTCGAACGTTTTCTTTCATAGGTTGGTCTGGCGTCTAACGGGTATTGAATAAGCTTCAGAATGCTCAGAATTCTAGAAAGCAATTTCTGTTCGAAAATATTTTTTTTCAGTTACTGCACTATAGAAATTAATTTTCATGAGATTGAGCTGAACAATGAGGAGTAGATTGTCATATAACTTTGCGCATCTATCATCGTTGATACTTAAGTGGTGACTCGTTTTCCATGTAGCAGATGTCAGAAAGCGAGAGCTTTGTTATGTGTTGGAATTAAAAGGGTTGAACGCTTTCCCGCACTTTAGAAGAACCACCTGTGCTGATATAACTGTTTGCAAATTAATGAATTTTAGTGTTGAAATGGCCTCTTTAATTTTACTGGAGTATTTTAAAATGTACAAAATACTAAAATATAAATATATGTTTTATGTTATTTGAAATGTTTCTATGTCCTGCATCCAGTAAACCAGCCACATAGCGACTGCTGCAGTTCTGCTAGGTAAGGGATTAAGAAACAAATTGATTTAAATGTGATCACTTAAGCTAAATTTTGGTACGGCGTAGGTAGTCACTTTATAATGGAGAAGAGGCGACATTATGGCCATTTCATCGAGTGGAATGCACAAAAACTGGGTTTGAAAACATCGAATATTGGTGACCTTTTTTGTTCCAGAAAGTATCGTTGGTTAAAAGAAAAGACAGTTTTATGATTCCATGATTGTAAAAAATTTAACATAACCATTTCAACGATTTTTTTCTGTTGCAAAGCACAACACTAATTCCTTCTTTCATTTCTAATCTCTTGGACGCACTTGCAGTCTGAGTGCTTTGTGGTCTAGACTAGAATGCAGGAATTTGCTCATATGGAGTCAAAGGCTGATTCCAAATCTAGTACATAGTTTAAACTGACAATGTCACGAGACCATATGTCTCATATGTGAACCTCGATTAGATATCAGTTTTAACCCCAGTCTTGACAAATGTATAACAGATGTGTATGTAACATTATGACAGCTGTGTGTGAACTTCTGTAACAACACAATCAGCAATCTCTACCTACCAATATTACTGGGAATTTTTCTTCTTTTACCCCTAAAGCTGTTATTACGCGTCAACCATATTAGCTGATTATATCATTGTTGTCATATCTTTAAAGCTTATTACTTGTTGTATGTGAACTTGTGAAAAAGCCCTCAGCAATCTGTTGCCCTAGAAGTCGCTGAACTTGTCCGGGCCCACAGGTAGCTATACTCTAGTTTGACCATTGTACTAGACTTAAGAAACATTCTACCTCTGTATCACCTGTGGTAAATAAATTGTTTAAATTGTTTAAATTGTCTCTTAACCCTTTACGGCCGGGACCATGTGTTTGTGGAGAAATTTTTTTTCGCACTGTATCTCAATGTTTCGGACAGTTGTGAGCTGGAGTCTAGTCATTAAATTTTAAAAAGTAAATTATTTTCGAATTTACGTATACTGAACTTATTCGTTCAGTTAGGGCTACAAATGGGTATTTCACTATCATGGGAAAATCTGAACATCCACATAAATGGGTAAAAAAATAGTAATAATTTGTGACAATTTATTAGAATACGCAGTCCATTTATTTTACAAAAAATACCATTACAGCCAAAGATATAAAATAATGAATTCCTATTTCCCAAGTGTTTTTTCATTTATAATTCAATAATGCATAAATTTGGACTAGTAAATAACGACCACAGTACCAGGCTTTGTAATTGACTTCATATTACTTATTGCTTAGAGATATAGCAATTCCTTTCACAGAAACAAATATGTATATTGAAATAAACCGTATTTTAATCATAGACAGTAAAAATGTTTATAGCCAAAAATCTATATCAAGTAAATCTAATGTAAATACGCAAAATTAATATTTTACTGTAAACGTAAATGCGCGTTTCATTTTACCTAGAGTATAGCTTCCATTTTCCCATCCTTCAATACAGGAAATTCACACAGAGCTTACAAAGTATTTCTCAATGGCAAAATTGTTAAAAAAATTGTGATTTTTTACATTGAAACCTAGATGAATGTTGCATTTACGACTGACAACAATGGTTCGCCTCGTGCATCCTTCAGGTCTGCAAATGCGCCATGCTTCGTCACATCTGGCCAGTGGCCTGTCTGAAGAAAAGTTGCCTTTGGTTTAAAGAAACTTCACTTATCGACAGCAGAGTATAACATGTGCTTTGCGACAAAAGAAAAAACTGTAGATACATTATCCAGATCTATTTTCTAGAACGCTGAAGCAACAGATTTATTCGAATCGTGAGAAAATATTTTTCGAGATAGTGAGAGAGGAAGAAGTATCCACTAAAGAGTATCCACTAAAGAGTATCCACTGAAGCTCTTACGAATATTCCTACAATTGCAGGGGTTTCGGACCTTACAACACAGGTAAACTGCCAGTTGCATTATCTAGAATAACAGGCATGCAACTAACGCGAGGCAGATTCAATTTATATGGGAAATCTCTCGCAGTATTTCGAGCGACAACAAACATCAGAGTACTGCGAATTCTTCCGGTAGCAACATGCAAAATGACATGATACCTCAACAGTTTTTAGGCAGTCTTCAGCTCTTGAGTAACTTGAAGTCCTTCTTTCGATGGGATGAATGGGTAGCGATGAGTGAAGACTCCTTGGCGATGCTGCGTCAGGTTGAGATGCTACGACGGTTTGGTTTGTGGTGGCGAGTGTATCCCACTGTGTTTGTTTGGGAGGAACGTTAAGTGAGCAGATGTCTAAACAGATCGATTCAATTCCTTGGGATATTGATGATCAATATTGAGGTAAGGTTTTATGACTGGAATCACTAGAATAAGGGGAAAGAGGCGACAGAATATTTTGCTTGCTAAAGAGGGAAGTAGGTATTAGTCATCTTCCTCTACGCAAACTGTTCTACCACTTGAGTAAATAATTGGTGCTCGTACGTCAACACATGTATGTTAGGGAGTTGATGTGTGTTCAGGATATTGGTTCTAAGAGGTGAAACCCAGGCAACCTTCGGCGTAGGATGTTAGGTTTGAACGGATGGGGGCCTGATCGAGAGTGGGACATTGTCAAATGTGGGGACAAGATGTTACCAGACAGATGAGGGAAGTTTTAGAGTTTTGAAGTTAATAGTCTGTTGGAAAATAATCGGATTTATTTCTAATCACCACAGCGTTATTTTTTCACACCATGCCTTTGGAAAGCTACAGTTACTTGGTTTGAACGTTCATTTCCGTTTTTATCGTATAAAACCGGCAGTTAAGACTCTCAGGAAAAGATCAAGAGATTTATTACCGAGAGAAACTTTTTACACTCGTTGTCGCAGGAAAATAGCAAAAAGGAAAACATTATTATTATCAAACATTTGGAACACACATCTTAAAAATGATGAATGCTAAGTTCCCATCAGAGTTTTCAAGGATCATCAGTAATGTGAAAGACCAAAGTGGCAGTCCTCGCTTTGTCGACATAATGAAAATTAGCATCAAAATGTCCCTGCTGTAGAAGATTCACAGAGCCCTGTTTAACACGAAACTTCGATGCTATTTCAATTTCTGTTCAATGAGGAAAGTGAGCGCGTAATATCTAGAAGATCCACTTTGATCACCGTTCATTCAGTAGGCGATGAGTGACAAGAAATATTATTGATGACGCTGAGCCCTCAGCATGGGATGGCACACAATCGCGTATGGAGTGCGCCTGTGAAGGCGTACGCTCCGAGCGCTCTCTCAGATGTTACCCTTGTACGAGCCTCAGCTTCATTGAGGGTGATCTCATCTGAGCCTCGGGCGTGATCGTTACGGAAAAACACGTTATGGAAGGTTATTGAACGTTAACTGCATGGTGGCATTACATGAGTATTACATAACCTCGCGAATTATCGTACAACGCTGCCGATCTTCGATCTTCAAACAGATCTTCAAATTTTAGAGTCTCTTTTTATCATGAAAAACAAACCGGTTTTAAATGATGCTCAATCTTCCTTCCCCCTGCAAATTTCCTGTTAGCAATCACAAATGTTAACCATACATACGTATATTTTTTAACTCTATGAAAATAACTGTGTTTCCTCAGATGCTGAAGCTGACCCTTGTGGTCGAAACGTTCATCTTTCGTGTATATTTTTAGGTCTGACATATTAAACTCGCTAAGTAATAATGTCTATTTTAAAAGTGACTATTCTTGCTATTTCATTTATAGTTAGACTTTGTAAACGGCAAAACATTGACGTAAATTATTGCCGAAGAAAAGCGTCGCCAAGTGAGGAAAAGGAATATCGACGAACACCACATGGCTCTGACGCTATAAAGCCCGTTATGACGTCAAAACACTGAACGGATACGAAAAAAATTCGCTAAATTACAAACCGCCCACGCCAGCTTTGAAAAATGAACTGCGCTCAGCCCTTCTGATAGAGCGAAAAATGTCCCGCCGAGAAAGTCTACGTTCTGTCCAAAGTGAACGATACAAGTACACGTAATATTCATTAACTGTACAAAATTATGTTTAAATAAGACGGGACACGATAGTGATGTTATAATTAGATATCTGTGTAAATATATAGAAGCAATAGAAAATTGATCACGATTGAGATTTATCATGATTACGACAGAAATGAGATCCTTCCGTTTTGCATCATTGCTTTTTCCAAAAGTATCGTCACGTGCAGCGATATTTTCCTAGAATGCTTTATCTACAGGCTTAATAGAGGTAGATGACATTCATTGTAAAAATAGATTATGTCAGTTTAGGGATTTATTTGATTTTTGAGATGCCAATATTTGACTCACAGCATTTTGATTCAGTCGGCATCCTGAGTTTATAATTCTCCCGCTAGATGAAGTATTTCTGAATCTGAGGAAATTACAGTTACCTTCGATTCATAGAAATAATGTAAAACGGAGACCCTGCGGTATTTAACATCGACGCTGGACTTTCTTTAAAAGCTGAATATAATTACACTCACACGTTTGTCCCGCGATTGAGAGCGTTAATTTATCTCATTTCATCAAAGTGCATCTTCATTAACAGCACATACTATTAATGTCCATTAACATTCATTAATAGTCAATAGAGGACTTGAAAATACCATAATTGTATTCAAACAAATTTTAATTGATTACCGAATATTGAGATAGGGACATTCAAAATTTACTGACTATTGATCTTATTTCAAATAAAATCGTTTGATACGATTTGAATGCGGTAATTTATCGAAAAGTAACGTAGAATCATTGGAAAATAAATGAAAAGTACACGACACGGAAATTATGACTAAGAAGAAAAGATGCTTGACACGAACAAGAAAATGAGCACGAAAATAGGTAGGCTTACGATAATTAATGTATCGACTGTGGGACTGAATTACCACCTAAAAAGAACAATCAGTGAAAAAATATCAATTTTCGAATGATTTTAAACCAGGAGATCGTAGCCATTCTTTATGAGAAAATGAACCTTAGTGTTCCCTAAACCAATTTTCCATTAAGTGAGACTGAAGGATACGAGCGCTGTCGTCTTGAAAAATGTCGGTCTCATTGGAAAAATAACAAATCTATAGACAGAATCAAATGGTAATCTGGGATGTTCAAATAATTAAGAGATTTCATTTTGTTGCTGCACAAGACTGCCGATTTTAATCCCAAACGGGCGAAGCACCCCAGATGATTACACTCCTCCTTCAGCCAGTACAGTCGGAGTGATGCATGAAGGATCTGAAGATTCAAGGGCTTCCCGTCTCACTCTAACTCTGTCATCGCTCTAGAGAAAGACGAACCTCGATTCATTTGAATATAGAATATGTTTTCATTTCTCTACAGTTCAGTCCTTTTTTTTATAAATTGGAGCCATATTTTCGATTACTTTACTGACCAATGGTTTCCTTGTGGCGGCGTAATTCCTTGAAACTATTTCCTTTACTTATCGGCGCAATGTTGAAATTTTATTAGAACCTTCGTTGAACATGCTAATCAGTTGCCAGATAATTTTCCGGCAATTAGCTTTCACCAATCGCTTCAAAGAATGTCTGCATGTCGTGATTGATCGAAAATTTTTGCTCTGCCTCTATAAACGCTCAATGAGTGGTTTGCACAGCCTCAAGTCCTACAGTCATAATTTGAGACTCTTGTGTGCGCGGATTTGATACAAACCAATAGATGTTCTTTGTTAAAGACAAAGGTCTAATATCTGTGTTTTCCCAGTGGTATTATTCATGCTTGTCACAGAGAGAGGAGGCGCAGTACCAGAACTGCTAGTGACAATGAGCGCAACTTTTTTATCTATACTTTTTTACTTCAAATTTATTATGAGGAAACCTGTATACCTACATTGTACAAGGGCGAGACAAACTTTTGGTACGTCATGCAGGGTATTTTTCATGCAAGGTGTGCAAACCCAGCGATAGTTTTTATACTTTACATTTATCACGATACTCACTCGTGAATTATGGTACACTAGTCCACCCTCCTTTATTTAAAATAAGAAAGAAGGAGAAATGAAAGAAATTCCGTACGAAATAAAATAATTCAATCTCTCGAGAGCTGATGAGGCCGAGTGCACACGGCACATCAAAAATAAATAATGATGTTCGACAAATCACATGACAGACGTTCCTATTTCCTAAGAGTTCACGTGATATCGATGGATTAATACACTGAAAATTGTGGAGTTGATGAAGCTTGTATCACAGATACGCTCATCACACACTTTCGGCTGGCTTCGGACTGACAGATGGACGCGGTTCTTTTAATAGTATAGATTATTGTCGTTAGTTCAACGTCTATCCTCAAGAGCTGGAGTTTCGCCAATGCTCCAGGGCGCGGTGAAGCAACAGCACGTCAGCTCTGTGCTTCATTAGGTACTGGCCCTCGAAGAAGAAAACAGGGATCTCGTAACCGTATAATCTCAACAGATGTTCATTTCCTGCAGCAGCGATATCGACTTTCTTGAGGGTCACTTGAGGCAGGAGTGGGGTTAGCACCTGCAAAAGAGACGAAATTTCAGCTTTAAGAACGGCAAAAAACTAGAAGAGGTATTTAAAAAAATTCCGATCAAAGAAAACCATAGTGTTTCTTTTACAACCCCCGTTAGTACAGTTTATCATAAAATCTTTCGTTTTAATATTTGTTCGAATTCGACATTTACATCTCCGATTCCATAACCGAAGAGAACCGAGCCTAGACAGTTACATTACATTAAAATTGCTGCTCTTGCATTAATATGACAGTGATAACTGACTCAGGAGTAAGACTGGTTTCTTAGATTACACAACTAAAACTCAAAACTGGAGACTGGGAGATTAGACGCCAGAGAAGCATGACACTCAGTGATGGCGATGAAGTTCGAGGTAGGTCAGTCAACAATAGATCTAGTTATTGTGTTGTATTCCTAAAAAAGTGGAAAAAAAGCTTAAATAATTTAACAAAATTCGAGCGAAGTAGCTGCATGACCTTCGTGGGAAAATTTTTTTAACCATTCAGTTTTCAATCATGTTCCCGATAATTTCCTGAGAAGTTGGGTCGAAGACAATCTCATAGCAATGTTTCGTTGCAGAGGGAAATTGGGCACAGTCAAGAAAATATGGTACTTGAACAGTTTGTAATCATTTTTTACGCAACTAACATATTAAAAAATACAAATGATGCAAGCGTCAATGAGGAAAAAAGAGACCTGCAGTCCAGGTACAATAACAACACTACCAAATGACAGCCTCACGAGGAATAAAAGGGGAAACTATGAAAATAAACGAGAACTCACCACAAAACAGCCTCTCCTTTTCTCCCAATAACTCTCCACAGCAGTCAAAGTGCTAGTATATTTAGTGAACCATGTTCGAATTCCTAGAAATGATCTCAGGTCAACACAATCCTATGTCAGTTAAAGAGATAATGGCACGATGCGTCTTTCATATGTCGCACCTACATTGTTTCAGCTGGCAATTAGCTAGCTTGTTTCAGCAAATAGTGTCTTCTCAATCTAGAACCAACGTAAGGCAAATCATCAAACAAACAGTGGTCAGAATTGCTAAAATACATGGAAGACTGAAATTTCTCATAGTTTCATAAATGAAGCCATCACAACGCTGGAACAAACCAACATAAGCTATAACAATTCTATTTTGCTCCAAGATGACTCAACAACGACAATTGATTATAATGTGGTTATGGCAGCCAGAATCAATCTCTATGAGTGGGGGTAATAGTTTACAACTTGCTGAGTCATTGTCACATTGCTGTTCAGTAACATTTCCAGCAAGTATCCAAAAATTCATCGTTACAAGGTCCTTGCTGAGTGAAGTAAAGACGGCAAATAGGTTTCTGCTTACCGCCCGCCCGCAGAGTATGCAGCAACACATACTGCTTGAACGAAAAAAAACATTTCCAGACAAGACAGGCGTTACATGACGCTAATGTAACACAAATGAGAGGTAAAGTCACCATTACTTGACATGTGACACAACAAATAGTGAAAAAATTCAGATTAAGGTTAGCGATTAGCCACCATTTCATTGAAATCCTAGAATCAATTCTAGTGTCTCCCGAAATTTCATCAGCATAATAAAGGTTTTCAGCAGACTAGTGTAGAGAAAGATGGTTTATTAGCATTTCTTTACCACTGTACAGCGTTTCGAAACATGTTTATGATTGATTTTTTTAAATTTAAATTAGAAATCGACGATATTTGATGTCAGTGCCAACAACTTTTTTTGCCCTCGAAACCGCTCAAACGTTTGCTGCAGAATAATAAAAGCCGTCGTTTTTTTGTTTTTCTCTATTTTCCCTGCGCGACAAATTCGAGCTGCTAATACGTGCGAGGCACAAGACGCTTTTAAATTCCTTTTCACACAACAGCATTGAAATAACCTCAAGGAGAATGTATGAACTAAAACATTTCTATATTTATTTATCGATTTATTTTAAAACACGTTCAATTTGCACTTGCCCATCTTTTTCGCTTCACTGGCCTGAAATTCTCGTCTTAAGTGGATCGCTCAGACCTTGTGGCTGGAGAAGGACTACGTGGCCATTCAAAATTGAGTTCAGCAAGAAATAAAACAACAGCATTTGAAAAAAAAATCGTTTCAAGTAACTAAAAATTGTATTAAACTGTTGCAAATGTAAAGAAGAGTTTGGCCAGACAGTGATCCATCAATTTGACCCCAGAAGAATTTCCATAAATAAGGTTTCAGTGCATTGACTTTTGATGTTTATTTCCACCAATACGAATTTCAAACACCTAAGGTAAGAAATACGGATGAAAATCAGCTGTTGAAATTCCCCAAACAACACTCCTAACGAAGCGATGAGCACACCATTGAGTGTGCAGGTGAGGCTGAAAAATGCCTGCTTCAGTTGTTGCGGTTTCGTGGAGTGCAGTTCTTAGCAAGGGATTCGTAATAATTTGGTTAGGTCTCAACTAAGTTAAGCTGTGAGAAAAATTTTGTACATGTAAAGACGTATTTTTACCCTATTCTCACACAGACATATCTTTTCGAATTACAAAATATTTAAACTTTGTTACCGATACCGAATGGGAAATGAATTAGCGCATCCTTTCAAAAACAGCATGAAACCAGCTGCTCTACACAGCAGTTGGTTGAATGTGCCTGCATACAATGCAACTTAAATGTTAAGAGAAAAAAAATCACAATTCAAGTTCAAAGAATTTCTTCCGATGACAAGCGTGGCGGACAATGAAGGGGTGTGATCAGCTGAAGTGTGCGTTCAAAATCTTTGAATTTGTATTTCCTTCTAGAATACCTTTTTAATTTTCAGTAAAACGATTTCGAAAAAAATTAGCCTTTTGGTTTCACTCAAATATATTCAAGAATGCAGGGGTGCGAGTAATTCCGGGCGTAACTGTTTATGGACTGAACTAGCAACACCATTGATATTAAAAAATGATCAGCTATCCATGGTCTCGAGCATACCTCGGTTACCGGTCCAAAACTTTTTTTGTAGGAAAAGCGAGCTCAGCTTTCGAAAACCGGATAACTCAACATGCATCATCACCGAATTAAGCAGCCTGTTTATCCTTAGCGTGAGTGCAGCAGCGAGGCACAGTGCTCTGGATCTCTCACCTCGAGAGCGACGTCGCACAGTGGGCACGGACTCTTTGTGTACATGGTGAGCAGAGGCTTGCTGTCGCTGGCGGGGTGGCGCCTAGAAACATGTACCAAGCGTCACCACTCAGCTACTGTTTTCTAAAAGTTCTGCTTTCCACAGAAGCAGTTAAGAAACAATTAATGAGACTAACGTAATGAGAATCTGTTAGACGAGCCAAAATACATTACCTCCTACACCAGTGCTATCATAAGAGGTGGCATATGTGTCTCATAACCCATTTTTTTCCCTGTTCCTGAAACTAGCAGGGGTTACGTGGAAGGAAGTGGATCTTTTCTAATTATAGCTAGCGTAGTTGAATGAGTCACGAGCAATAGTGGCTGGCGTCATCAGTCTGAAGCAGCTACAGCATGTCATCGTTGCATTGTCCAGCACAGACCTCACATAACGTTCTTTTTCTCACAGTGAATGCTCTCCAGACGATGCCGCAATATTTGTTTCACCCTGTACCATAACTCAAGTTATACAGCAGCATGGCGGAGGCAGGCCCTGTTTTGTTCTAAGCTCTTTCCAAAATTCCGTTGAGAAGCCATGTAAATAAACGAGACGGCAATGAAACAACCACGAAAAATTATACTTTATTTGATACTATCACAATCACCCAATGCAGCCGAATGACAGAACAGAAAATTAGATCAGTAATTATAATGAGCACACCAACCAGAACTAAAAATAGGGTAACATAAATTAAAATATAGCTCATAAAATATTGAAATGATTCAAATCGGCAACAAGACTTGAATACGTTTGTTCAAGCAGCTCTCAACTACAGAATGAGCAGTGAACACTCGTACTTTTGAATAGTACTTTACTCAATTATTTGAAAATCACAATGAAAATGTCATTTTTAGCGATTAGTTGAACATAGTTCTAAAGGAAATTTCTCTCTAACTCGAAATAAAAACCAGCAAAATCGGACAAAATCAAGCCAGCAGCTACTCACACCACATTCTACTCGTAACTGAGAAGCAACATTTTCTTGACAGGTAAGTTCTAGTCAATCATTTTCTTGAGCTCACAAAATCCCTCAGTAACACTGAGACAGAAGAGTTTAGTAGCTAACACTGAGTACTATTGCTACTAATCCCTTCACTCTCAGAGCAGTAAATAGCTCGGTAGTCAACTAGAGCTAACCGCAGACTGGACAGTAAACATCGTGATGTGTTCAAGAACTCATTTCTCGACCTTTAGGATCATCTGGAGTCAGTAAATAATTATAATTGCTCTAAGCAGCTCGAATTTAAAAGCCTTTTACTATCAAGTCAGTCAACAAAGCCCACTCAACAGCAAAACTAACACCACCTTAGTTGCACCATATAGCAAGCATTTGATGAGATAACTCCTCCGCCTTTCACATGATCATTGTTTGTAAATATACTTCACACACTGCATCAACCCACGAAACCAACATTAAATGCAGGCGCCAATAACAAACTCGTGAAATAACGT
>JACJUY010000188.1:15995-27237 GCA_014220935.1 Platorchestia sp. MABIK | reverse complement strand
ATCAACTACGATAGGATCTGACGCGGCTGTACTGGTCATGTTGCTGCTATTTCGCCATCAGGCACAAGATAGATGACTCACTGTGCCCCTCGCATGTACTAGTTGCTCATCTGAACAACATCACCCATCTCACCATTGCGCATTTAGAATTTTTGCACCATAACCACTGCGCTGTAGCTTTGGCCCAGTCAAGAGTGACACGTTTTCTTCCAACTTATTTTTTTGCTGGAAGCTAGCTTGGATGCCTCATCATGAACAACTAGGAAAGATTCATCGTTGCCTTTAATGAAAACAAATTTGACCGTAGCGTCTTGCACAAGCTCTGAATGGCATTTGAGAACATCTCCACCACAGGCTAACACCTGTACCACACGGACTCTGAACAATTAATACGCTATTGCACCAATACAAAGCCCTCGTGAGGAAGCAAATGAGGCGAAGAGCAGGAGCATCAGCAGGCCACTCACAGCTTCTGCAGCATGATGGCCGAGGCGCCTCCGCCGCCGTTGCAGATGCTCGCTACGCCGAACTCGCCGGCCTTGAGAGTGTGCGCCAGGTGCACCACCAGCCGAGCGCCAGACATCCTGCGCACCAGGGTATCATGGTTACCAGCAATGCAAAGGGCTAATCATTCTCCATTGTCTTACTCATCATCCTAACGAGTCAGACAATCATACAACGTCTCCTTCGTAACAGTGACATAACCAGCTGTCAACATCTGATGGGCGATTTAATTTCATCCTTGTACTTATCTCTTAAAATAAAACAAAAATAACAAATATTCTCAAATGCCGCTAGAGCAAGCACAAAAATACAGCACTGTTTAATCCGGCTATTCCTTGAAAAGTGAAGAGCGCAGAATGAACTGGATGAGTAATTTGAGTCTTTTTGATGCAAAATAAAATAGAATAGAATATCTCTCACTTACAGTGCTTCAACAGCAAATGGAAATAACCTGCAAGAAAACAGCGAGTACTGTGCAAACACCAAGCGATAAACGTGACATCACAAAGTACAATAAAATTTGTACCATACTCTAACTAGATTAGATTATGGAGTATATGTCCAGGAGTATTGTACGGTTTACCTAAAGTGCACAAGCCAGACTTTTCATCTAAGTTTCAGTTCCGATCTATTTTTGCTGCTTGTAACACGCCTAGTTTCAATTTAGCACGATTCCTGGTAGCCTTGTTAAGTCCTTCAATCAAGAATGATTATACATTGAAAAATTCTTCTCAGTTCGTTAGGGAGATAACATCTTTTCAGAATGCAGATTGAATGACTATGGCTTTATTTCATGTGAAAAGTTTATTTACTAATATTCCATTGACAGAAACCATCTATATAATTATAAATGTCCTTTTTGTTACGTCAACAGATGCGGTTTAAAGTCAAGGAAAAACTTATTTTAAAACCCTCCTGGAGCTTTCCGTGTTGAATTTTGAGTTTACTTTCGCATGAAAGATGTATAAGCAAGTTGAGGGTCTCGGTATGGGTTTCCCTTTAGGGCCTACGTTTGCCAATATTTTTACGTCCCATTGGGAAGAAAAGTAGTTGGCAAATTGCCCGACAGAGTTTAAACCTGAATTCTATCGTAGATATATTGACGATACGTTTTTATTCTTTTGAGACCCTAGCCATGCACGTTTGTTCAGGGATTGCTTAAACTCTAAGCACCCGTCTATAAAATTCACAATTAAAATTGAGACCAATAATTGTTTATCTTTCTTCGATTCTAAAATTACTAGAAGCGGCCATACGTTCAGTTCATCTGTCTTTCGAAAAACTGCATTCACTGGTTTGGGTTTTAGCTTTTTTAGTTTCTGTAACCATAGATTCAAAATTAATACTATAAAGACATAATTAAATCGTGCATTCAATATTTGTTCTAATTACGTCGATCTTCATGTGGAGTTTTTTTTTCTTGCAAAATTTTCAATGAAGAAATGGGTACCCTAATTCTATTGTCAATGTTTATATCAAAAAATTTATGGCTAAGAAATACTCCGTTACAAATGCAGTGGTAGAACCGATACAACGTCTCTATTGCGTTTTCCCCCATTTTGGAGATTACACTGATAAAATATCGGAAATTCTTTTAAACGTCATTTTCCTGCTGTAAAACTGTGTATTGTGTTTGTTAATTCGCTTAAAGTAGGCACTTTCTTTCGCTACAAGGACGTGATTCCTAAACGAATGCGAGCATCCATTGTGTATAAGTTTAGTTGTGTACAGTGTACATCTGGCTATGTCGGCATGACGACTTTGCCATTCTATATTAGGATTGCCCAACACCGTGGAGTCAGCTACCGTAGCGGAAGACCTCTGACCCAACCGCCTCATTTATCTATCCGCCTTCACAGCCAGCAGTGTTGTGACTGAATAACAGAGAATTTTTCTATTTTACCCACAGCATCTAATAACAGATTTACGTATTTTAGAATCTCTTTTTATCTCTAAAGAAAAATCAGAACTCAATGGCGCAAATAGTTCTTTACCATTGCAAATTTACTTGTTGATTTTATTGTGCTCATGCATTTCATAAAAAAGACAGATCGTATTCTTTATTTTTAACTTTGCTGACTGTTAGCTGAAGATTGAGCTGGTCTCCGAAACGTTTTATAGAACTGACTTGTTTTAAGTTTAAAGTTCGTGAAATCTTTATTGTATATGATTTCAATACGTGGTGCTTTCTTCGTTTTTAAATTTCTAACGATCATTCGCCTTAAGAAAAGTAACTTCCCTGATTAGAGTAAGTGTTAGTTTAAGCCTCCCTATTTGCAACAAAGGCGTTCCAAAGAACGGAAGGAGGAAGGCACCATTTAGTATGGAGTCAAGGAAACTCGGAATCTCTACAAAGGTGCATAGAAACAGTAATGAAGCAACAGTTTATGAAGCAAGAGAAAAATTGAAGAAAGTAGAACATACTGAAAAACAGGATAGCACTGAACCGAAAAAAGATGGTCCGCAACAAAATAAAAAAACCTAGTCTATTTTAATAAAAGCTAGTCACACTTAACCTTCAGCTAGGGACCTCACATATTCCTTCTGAGAGCCCTAATTCTCATAGATACAAAAGTTGTATCCCCTTGAGGGGACAGAGTACAGGTAATTTTTCCAAATTTTCATTAAAATCAAGTAATTAAACCAACAATCTTATTCGAACAAAAGATTGTCAATATCAGCCCTAAACTGCCCCACGCTCAATAAAACTGCTCATATACATTTCATTTGCAGTCAAATTTATACCCTGACGTGTTTTTTGAAATTACTACCGAGTGGCAGTTCAGGTTGCGTTACATCTGATGTTGGTGGCAACCTGATGTCAGTGTCAGTCTTTTGTTGGCAATACTAGTAAAAATTACGGTAATTACTGTAAAAATTACTGTTAAGAAAACGAACAGAATTTTTCAATGAATAGGAAAAGGACGTTGCTTCTTTCAAAAGAACGCAAAAACTCATTCTGTAAAAATAAAAATATAACTTATTTGACTTGCGCTGATCTGATCTTGATACAACTCATTTATCAGACCCCACACCATGCGATTTGAACTTTTTTGTTCAGAACCGAGCCTGAACTTACTGAATTTTACCTCAATAGCCACTGATACAATTAAAAATGAAAACTTACAAAAAATGAATTACCTACCGATTTAAATTCTGTTATTGTTCAACTAGATGTGAACAAAATATACAACCTAAGAATCACTTGCTCTGATTCTTAGTTCATTTTTTATAAAATTAGCCTCTAACTTTTAAAACATTCAAATTTTCATACTTTCTCGTAGTCAATAAAAATATCAAACCACAGGAAGCGCAGAAAAATTAAAACGATAAGACAAGTATTAAATACCCTATGAGAAGATATTCCATCTCACTTCCCCATATTAGTCACCACTGCAACAAAAGAACTTCTTCACCATGATGCAGGCTAATGTGCAAGAAAGGGGCACGCAGCGAGCTAGAGTGGGTAAAATCGGCCCTGAGGGAAACACAAACCCAATAGGGTGGCCAAGCGACACAGCCCCGCCGTTGACGTTCACTTTAGCAGGGTCGAGCTCACTGAGCTTGATGTTGGCCAGCACCACCACACTGAACGCCTCGTTCACCTCCCACCTGGCCACCGCGTCGCTAGACACGCCCGTCAGCGACAGCAACTGCACCCAACAGTGAAAAAAATTTCAGGACCACCTTTGAAAAGTATCGTTAAAAACTACTACCGACAGTATTAGTATATTTCAAGAGATACGTAGCAGTCAATTTAAAAAAGAAATAGAGATACGTAGCATTCATTTTGTAACAAAATTAGATATTGCTGGGTTCTTCAATAAACTAGAGCAAGAATAACTGGATTGAGGGCACTAGAAGGGTAAGTTACTATATTCCCACAAAGAAATCTATGTTATTTCTAAGTCAGAAAAGGAGAGCGAGACCATCGAGTGTTGAAAACTCATCATGATCCCAAGGTAAAATACCCAAAGAACGTTTTGTTTCAAGCATAATTTGCGCCTTTGAAAAGCATCACCGCACTAAAAAAAAACTTTCACATGCCCTCTAAAACACTTTCTGAACTTGGAGCGTGAGAGAGATCGACACCATTTCATGAAGAAAACGCGGTATCATACAGGCAAAGTAGTTTAAGCAGCACAAGCTTCACAGGTTTCCCCATCTCACATTCTTCATCAACTCAATTCAAGATGCATTATTGTTTAGACTAAACAAACGAGACCGAGTCGCCAAAATGTGAACCGCGTTATGGCGAGGGAACACAGTAAACATACAATATGAACAGAAACATTTAAATTCAGGCGTTTAGAAAAAGAGCAATAACATTTTTATAAGGGAAGAAAACATCTCAATGTGCTGACTTTAGGAGTGGCGAAGGCAGGAGCGATGGGGAAGTCGATGGGATCAGTGGCGGCATCAGCAAAGCCCACCACCCTTGCCAGCGGCTTGAGGCCCCTGCTGCTCGCCGCAGCCGCCGTCATCAGCACCACGGCAGCCGCACCGTCGTTCAGCGTCGACGCGTTCCCTGCCGTCACGGTGCCGCCTTCCTTCTGCTAGCACATTGCCGCTCATTAGATCACGGATGATAAGTTACTTTAAATTTCCCGAACCCCAAAAAAACTAGTACAAAGAGAAGAAAGATGAAAGCATCATTTAGTATGGAGTTCAGGGAACATGGGATCTACGCAGAAGGTACATAACAACAGTAAGCTGAGAAAGAAGTTCATGAAACATGATAAAAATTGAAGAAGAAATTGGAAGACTCAGAAAAACAGGACAGCAGCGAACCCAAAAATGATGGTCCGTAACAAAACTAAAACCAACCTAGTCTTTTCAACATACATAATCCCCTGGGAGCGCTAATTACCATAGATCCAAATAGTTGTGTCGCCCCTGAGGGGAAGAAGGAATGCGTGCAAAAGGTGTGTTCTCACACAAGATGCAGTGCGCATAGAAACAGAAAGTTGAAAAGGAAGTTCATGGAACAAGATAAAAGTGGAAAAAAAAGTCAGAGGCGATGAAAAACAAGACAGCAGTGAACCAAAGAAAAATGATCCCTATCAAAACATAAAATCTATTCCAACAAAAAAAAGGCCTATCTAAATTTCAGTTCGTGACAACACATTCTCTCCCTTGGAGTGCTAATTTCCATAAATTCAATTGTATCCCCCAGAGGACAGTTATTACCTTCTCACCCATGACTGAGAGCCATTGATAGAAGTTAGGTAGGTGAATAGTTGAACGAGTTACTCGTGATATCAAAATATTCGAAAAGAAACGAAGATACTTGAATCCAAGTTTACAAAGAAGTTTCCTTGGAAGGAAGGTAAAAATTACATCTAACTACACAACGATTTCTAGCAGAGAATAAAAAAATCCAAACGCAATACTGATCAACTTAAAGGCAAATTTTAATTTTCGTGGAATACCTGTGAGAACTAGCCTTTCAATAGAGAATTACGCTATGCCAGGCAAAACCAAAACAATGACTTAAAAAATTAGAAGATAAATTAACAGTGGGTTTGTTTAAGTGTTATGGTTACTCATAGCTACCCAGGATCTACCATCCAAAATTACTCTAGGAACATGGAGATTTGACTGGCCAGCTCATAATCCCATAATTGAGTTCCAAATAAACTGGGGTGAAAGTAAAAGGAATTTTACTATCAGTGTGGACCTTAAAGCATCTATGAAGCTCTGCTCTCGGAACTTCTACACGTTCCTTCTATGTCACGGATAAGTATTGAGACGCCATCAGAAGATGCTACGAATCTCGACCAATATTTAAATCCTGTTTTCCCTAATCTTAGTAGTTAGAATGCATTTTCTTCTAAAGATCATTTGTAGAATTCTTTTATGAATTTTTTGAATAACTGAGAAGAGATTTTCAGTACGAAATTTCACGTTATTTTCATCAAAAGTCGTAGGCATTTTGTTCCACGCTACTCAGAGGCTGTCGACTGCTTCCATCGCTGGAGATGACAGTTGGGACAGCAGCGACCTAAGCGGAGGGTACCCGCACTCAGCTTCTCCGGCTGCGAGCGTTATTTAGTTAATGAAGCATAAGCCTTAAATTTCACTAGCGGCAAGTTTCATCTTTCAACCACAACAAATGCACTCTTTTTGATAATTGTGATTTTTGGTGATCTGTGACAGCTCACGCCGGTAGCAGAGTCTTTTGTATTGGCTTCAATACAAAGGACTACTTTACCAATCGAATAATACCGCCTCAAAGTTGAGTGTTCCCAACAATTCGTTCTATGTCTGATCACCCGAATTCCGACCCCTCCACGTGTATTGAGATCAGTTGATGAATTTCTCATACAGCTAAATGTAGAATTAATAGTGTTTTATTACCCATTTGTTCTCAGAAAAGAAGACACAGAAAATAAAGAGTAAAGAAGTAGATAATTGCTTGAATAGATAAAGCTACCAATGCTATTTTATAACGCTCAAATCATCGTTTATACATGCCCATGAAAAGTGACTTTTTAATGATGTTATTAGGCCATGCTTACCATTTGCTTGATACTTGCCTTACCCTTACTAAATGCCAACTTTCATGTTGCTTGCCTTTTGGATGGTGGCAGCTACTATTTCATTCAATATTCGCCATGAAAAGAAATATTAAATGAAGACGATAAGAATATAAAGAACGGCACATTCAAATAAACAAAATAAGCATTTCACAGGTTTTCCGACTGATAATCTGACCCAAGAAATCATGTCTTGATAACTTAATGACTGAAAAGATTGACCAGAAAAGAAAGAAAGATCTAAGGCCACAACGTCGATGATTGCTTACGAAAGAAAAGAAGGTCGCTTAATTATCTGAATGAGTATTGGGGCCCAGCAATCACGACACAAGCGAGGTATACATCTGCACTCGTTCTTCATGAAACTGTTAGAAAAGGTTGAGTATACGAAAATGAGGCAAAATATGCGTATAATTGAAGAACTAACCTGAAAAACAGTGGCGAGTTTCTTAAATTTGTCTGCGTTGATTTTCTTGTATTCTTCATCTTCAGAAACGACAGTGTCAGGCTTGCCTCGCTTGCCAGGGATGGTGACAGGCGCTATCTCTGAGGCGAAGACGCCAGACTGCCAAGCCGCCGCTGATTTCGCGTAGCTGCCCAGTGCTGCGTCCATGCACCATCATTAGTGACCGTTCTAATCAGCTTCAAAATCTACAACCTCGAAACGTTTGCAAATTTTACAATTTCCAAAAATTAAAACTAACTAAAACGGTTCCATGCAGTTCACTTTTTGATTGACAACTGCCAAACACAATCTAGGCACTTAAATTTCAGCTAATAAAAGTGGTAATTACAATCGAAATAGGAAGTCGGCAGTAGCAAAAGAGATCATATTCACACTGGAATTAATTGAGAATGGATATTCTAGATATGATTAAACTTCATTCAACAGAATATTGCACATAACTAGAAGTTACTTAAGCTTCCCGAACAAAGGCGTTCCCACGCGAGGAACAAGGAAGGCATGATTTACTGTCAAATAAAGGAAATATGAAATCTACGTACTAAGTGTGTCTCCATACATTGCGTATAGAAATAACAAAATCGAAAGAAGCTCACGAAACAAGACAAAGGTTGTAGAAAGTAATAGAAACTGAAAAAAGAACAGCAGTTGACCAAAAAAATTACCAGTAACAAAACAAAAAGCATGTTATATTTTACCAAAAGGAAGGCCTATCTAACTGTAGTGTCGTACTATCGACACTACTAGAAGTATTTTCAGAGGTAGCTGCAACTACCGATGAATGAGNTCCGGTAGTCGTAAAGCGTGGTAGAGGCAAGGCACCATAAAGGACTTCGCCGGCCAGCCTCCGGCGGTGGTTTATGGCTCTTCCGGCTCCCAGACAGGCAAACCCAAATGCAACACAGACATCCGGCGGCGCTTGCCCTGCAAGTCTCACACCGATATATAACACTAACCTTCAGCTCGGGACCTCATAATCTCCAGACGGCTATGTGAAGACTACTATGACGGCTACCATGTGAAGTAGAATACACTCGAATTCGAAGCTGAGACTAAAATCAGACACGGCAGCATCTGCTCCTGCATTGCTGCCCCCGGGGTGAACCTCGGCACATTTGCCCGACCAAACGGAGCACACAGACAACGGCAGATAGCGCTGATGGCTTCCGCGCACGTCATGCCTCACTTCTTAACACGATGGCCACGTGGTGGTGCATCAGTGTACCACTAGGTATTTTCCTCATTTACGTACCGGCATGAATACGCTTGATTACTTCACTAACTTTTTTGAAAATATATTTTAGCGCAAAAGGTAAAATATTGTTTTTCACTCATCTTAGAAAGGATAGAATTATATTCTAGCAGTGAAGTCAGTTTTTCTATTCTGCGACTCGCAACCTAACCTAACCAGCCTTAGCAACCGCGTAAACGTATTTTATGTATCAACCTACCCATAGTCTTGGCAACAATTAACCCAACAAACCAACCCTTAGGCCTTGAACCTAACTAATTGTTGATTCTATCAGACCGCTGTACCTGATTTTCGGTACTGTGCCTGGTGCGTCAAAAAAGCGTCAGAAACTAAAAATAACGACCCAATCGTGACCAAACCTTATGGTTAGCCATAGCAAATGTCTACCTTCGTGTATTTTAATTGACTTTATGCGGTTTAACATTCAGCAGTTAGGTTCAGGGCCTCAGGTCTGGTTGGGTTAAACGTTAAAGCGCACCAAGTCAATTCAAACACATGGGGGCAAACATTTGCAATGGCTAACCTTATTTGGTTATTGGATCCAGATATTTGTGGTCAATGGACAGCCGTGCACCTTCGCGTCTTTCGAACTACACGTGTTCTAAATTGGATTCTAGAAATGCGAGGGCGGCACATTACCTGCAGTTCTCTCAGTGATCCAAATCCCACTACTAAAAGCTGTTTTAACTTTCCTTTGTTCTAGCAGAAATTTCTTGTAAACTTGCCTAAATGCTAACCAAGAACTTGGAAAGCTGTCAACTAGCCAAAAAGCTTTTCATCCTTCTCGCATTCGAGGTCTGCAGTGGCCCATGCGTTCTGAACGTAAAGTTAACTGTGCCAAAGGGAGTTTTAAAATGTGTGGATTTCTCCCGGTAGTTTCAAATTTATATTAGGATTTTTTCTTGCTACTGAGAAATTATGAATTATTTTCATGAAATCGCCTTTCCAGTATATGCGTCCATTGAGTATATAAGTATGTAATTGTAATTGCTGGCTACTTAAAACTTGGAAGAACTCCCGAGCCATCTTCACAACGACATGGCTGACAGCGTGACTCATGACCTTTACCAAATAGTCATTTCTGTCATCGAGTGCTACCTACTCTTTGTTTTTTACGGCTTAATTACAGTGATAACCATACAAATAACTATTCTATTGGTACAGCACTATAACACATACAGAATGGATATACTTGTCGCAATTTTGCAAAATTCGTTCGAAATCAATGAATTTTTTTTTCATTTCTGCTTTGAATGCCACCGCCATCATGCAACTCGATATGAAACTTCAACCGACACGAGGCAACTTGTGTCCTATGCATCTACTGTTCAATAATACTTTAAAGTTTACCACACCTGCATCAGCCTGATCTATATGGAGTTAACAGCTGCATTACCGGCTTCAGCACGGAATCAAACTAGCATCTCTGATGTAGGGGTCAGACGCCGGCAGTTGCTCACCGTATTCGTCCTGCTGTTCCCTGGTGATGCCCAGCTTCTTGGCGGTATTCTCGCCACAGCTTCCCATGTGGCACTTGTTGTACACGTCCGTAAGTCCGTCGAAAACGATCCCGTCCTACGGCGAAATAGCAAAAAAAATTGTGAGCAAAGAAATCAATACGGATAGATGCACACAATATTACCTTCCTCCTGCAGAAATGACGTTTCGGTTGAAAATACTCAGACCACTAACGGCTGATTGATATTCTGAAGAAATGGGAAACACCTGGTTTGAATTTGATTTGCATTAAAATCATTTTGCATTGATGAAATGAGAGAACATTACACTAACACAACAAAGCTGAAGGAAAATGACGTCAATTATCATTCAGAAGAATGGGAGGAGATAAAAAATTGCATTTATAAACTCCTTTACATTTAAAAATTGTACCGAAACTTATATTAGATGTGCTTCCACAGCAATCAATAAAAATGTCGAATTAGAAACTACCCATACCGATTTTTACTAGAATTCCTTTCCAACCTGCATAGGTCTGCGCGTTGTGCGCACATTCAACATAAGTAGAAAAATTTACTCATACCTCGGTTTTACGGACCCTGTTTTAGCGGATTTCAAATTCTACGGACAAATTCTTGCGCTACCGATTTTATTTGAGAGTCGCACGTACCAACGGACATGCAAAGTCCGTTAGTTCCAAAACTGACCGCTAGGTGGTGGGCAGTCGCATTGTTGACAACACTGTTTCAGGACCTGCATCGCATTGCTCCTAATTTTTGCCCATTTTTTCTATGTTGTGCTGACCAGTGATAAATATTCCTTCATGTCATCTGGAGCTTCAGCAAAAAAAAGGGTGAATTTAACCGTAGTACAGAAACTTGAGATGAAAAGGACGTTGGAAAATGGCGCGTCCGTGATTTAAAGTACAGTTCTTTCTCTTTCGTAATGTTATTGTTGATTTTAGCCACTCTTAGCGTAACGTATGTTGGATGCTTTGGACAATCGGGACTATCGGACAGGGACCCC
>JACJUY010000188.1:0-15975 GCA_014220935.1 Platorchestia sp. MABIK | reverse complement strand
GATATGACCAACAGCGATATTCAAAGTAGATCTTTTAGGAAAGCGCAAAGTCTTAATAATTCTCAGAAGTTCAGCGTCCACCACAGCTGAGACACTTCAAATCATTATCAGCGATCACACTTTAACATGTATACTGAACAACAGGCAGAATAAAGCGTGCATAGTTTCATTCGCAAAAATCTTCCCCTAGGATCATCCATTCCGTTGTAGATCATTGGCACTAAACGCAAAATTTGTCCGGAAGAAAACTGGCAGTCATGCAGCAAATGGTACATTTAACCACATTCCTCGCCTACAATACCAAGCTTAATCCTGTATTAATCATTGGAACAAGCAAAGCTGGGCATAACATATTAGAAAAAGGTAGTTACCTTGAGCTGCACGCCGCCATAAGGGGAGTCCCCTCGCGCCATGTAGTAGGGCACGTTGCTCATGCTCTCCATGCCTCCCGCCACCATGACCTCCTGGGAGCCGCACATGAGCGCCTGGCTCGCCTGCATGATCGCTTTCATGCCGCTTGCGCACACCTGCAAGCCCGACCACCTCTTTAACGCGCACAGGGCCTTCTGTCTACTGCAGCATTCAAGTCAGTACCTAGCTCTATGTGCATGGCACAGATTATTGGAGCTACATCTCCAGCCATGGAAGGTAGAGCAGTTAGTCTTGCTAAATTGGGTCACAAATATTTCACTGTCCTCTCATATATTATCATCTAATATTGCACAAATAAAACTGGAAACAAAATGCGCTCTTATGAACAAGATACTGATAAAATTCAATTACATTGACCGAACTAGACAACATTAAGCATTTGAATGTTCCCACTGCAACTTTGTGGAAAAAACGATAAAACACAGGCTGTGACTTTGCCAACAACTCCTCCCACATGACGTCAAACTTTAGACTCACAACTGCACAAATAATGACACACTTCAATGTCAGTTTCTTTTGCTAAAAAGGAAAGCAGCATCTTTTCAGCATGCGTGCAGTTAAGAGTCTTACAGAAATACCCCATAAAGAATAAATTTACACAACTTACTAGCACTCATTTCAAGTCCCCATCAGATGACGAACTCCTTACGCTGTGCATGCGTTACTGTCCAATAATGTACATACTACCCGAGAGCTTAGTAAATTGATGCTACTTGAGCTGCAATCTTGATTGATCTGTAACCTTGCAGAAAATACTGTAGTGAGCGGCAGAAATAATGCATGAGAATTACAAGTGCAACAAAAATTAATTTCAAGTCCCAAATTTCAAAGTGGCAAGTGAAGGAACATTTCATCAACGTTTTTGTGCACCTCACGATGTGATAATTAACAAACAAATGCATTCGTTCTATGCACACAGCTCAAAATCAACGAGCAGCAACTAACAATATTGCCCCATTCCTGCTGTACTGACTCCACTGATGCACTCAAGCGTGATGGTTTCTAGCTACAAAGAGGAATTTATGTGTGAAGTCATTGAGGCAGTGATTGCTGAGTCTTTAAAAATGAACATAAAACATTTTCCTCAGTCGAGCTAATATGTGATAGCTTATGAAGAGTAGGAGCAGAGCACAAACGACGAGCACAGCAGCGATGCAGTACCTTGTTGACGGTGGTGCAGGGCGTGGACTTGTCGAGGCCGGCTCTGAGAGCAGCCTGCCTGGCGGGAGCCTGGCCCGCCGCGGCCTGCACCACGTGCCCCATGTACACCTCGCCCACACTCGCCGGGTCAGCACCTGCAGTGTGACCCACCACCTCTCTTCTTTCTTAATCATTCTCATGACCATTTAATATCTATCAACAGAAATCCAATTGGATGCTAGCAATAGATATTAAAATACTTTTTTGAACTTGGCAATTTGTTTGTGCTGTGGCTGTAGAGGAATGAGACACCCTTTATTGTTTGATCGCTTGTTCGTATTTAATTCCCGTTTTTTAAGTTGTTCTTATTGAATTTAATTCTCAGTTCCACTCCTGAACTCTAATTTCTTTTTAGCCTTTTACTGATAATATAAGGTTAAGAGTATAAGGTTTTGATAACAAAATTTAAATCTATAAAGAAAACCCTATAACAGCCACTTAAAACCTGCTTGCCTATAAAAGGGATATACAGTCATACCTCACCTTACGAAAGACCCTCAATGACAGCACACAACACCTTGAGGTAAAACTTTTGTCTCTGAATACAAAAGAGAACTCAAGTTACGAAAATCAAAATATAAAAAATTCAAATTATGTGCGCTCGGCTTCGTAGCCGCCTCCTCCTCCCTCACCCACCCTCCCTCACTACACACTCACCCTTATGTCTCTTGGGCATAGTTGCCCAACCCCAATGGTACATGATTTGCATGTCTTATTCATTTTAATAGCTTAATACACAATTTTTTTACTTTTAACACATATTTCATACAAAATTGGTATACTTTTATAATTTTTAAAGAGTTGAGAGGGTAGCATTGCGGCCTTGAAACGAATTAGGCCTTTTACATGTAAAACGCGAATCTACTTGCAAAAAAAATCTTGTTATGAAACCCCTTTTGGAACAAATTAATTTTGTAAGCTGAGGTATGACTGTATCCTGCATGTTCAGGGCTTTCATTAGGTAATACATGCATCTTTTGTCCTAGGTTGGGTTCCGTTGGCAATCTCATGCTTTGTACACTGGAGTTTTATACGTATTACAGGACTAAACTGTTTGTTGTAATAATGCTGATATTTAGTTCAAATCATAGGAGTCCCATTTCCCTGCAATTTATGGAAACTTATTACATCGCTATTGTATTTGTACAGCAGGATGCATTGATGCTATGCCAGAACCGTGGAGATTACTATTATTGGCTGTCCCTGTTAACTTTCAGAGGAGTGCGGGTCAGGTGGTGACAAGTAAACCTGTGCTGGCTAGAGTGCCTAGCAGTGTTAGGGCCTGCTAAAAAACTTGTGCAGTCTGAAGGGTGAGTTGCTCCAGAGTCAAAATTGTTGAAAGGTAAGCATTTGTGGCCTACCCCACTTCTTCAATGACACCTCTTCTGATCTTTAGTTCAATTCAATTCTTTTCACACCTCTTCAATCGTTCAATTCAATAATTCAATTCTTCATTCTTTCAATTTAAGATTGCTATGGCTTTCAATTTACTTCATTTCTAAGACATCATTCGGCCACAATTTTTTTGGTTTACAATGTCATCCAAGATCCTTGAGTCAAACTGAATTCTTTACTTTTGTTTATTGAATTTGTATTGAGCTTGAAATTTCTTTACATTTAATTATCCTGAAGTCTTTAAACAGTCAGGGATTCAAATTATTTATTTAACTTATTGTTGAATTTTGGATTTAGATTTCCAGTGGCTGCTGGAAATTCATGAGAGCCCTGCTATGTACAGCCTGTGGGATTACTAATAACTCTTCCCACCAATCCTTGATTGTCACTGGTTTTCCCTCATTATACTTTATTCATTTGTCAACTTTGTTTTCAGTTTTCTTAAATTACTACTGACTGTCTAGCTGGTACTATACTGGCCTTGCCAGAACCTATGATCTTGCTGTGTTTGGGAGGCAGATGTTCAACTGTTACCCTAACATAGTTATAACCTCAAAATCAATACACCCGAGATGAGAATTTTGAAAACACAGCATAAAATAAGCAACCTAAATATTTGAAGATTCATGTGTCCAATTTTTTGTTTGCTACAGTAAACAAAAAATTAACAGCATACAAATGCAATATTAAAATAAGGGAAGTGCTAGACTGAAACAAAACTAACAAGAACCCCAAAACTGACCTGATCTCTCCACAGCAGCTCTGATGGCAACAGCTCCCAAATCAGGAGCACCCATGCCACTCAAGCTTGACCTGAAGACACACATTAACTTAGCCACAAGGATTCATAATTATGCTGCTGCAAGATGCCAATGCCTTTTATGCAAAATGGTCAGCCAAATCATGCTTGACAAGCTAGTGATTGCTTTTCATTTAGTTATGAGGATATCCATAAACAAAGAGCTTCATTACCTCACAGCTAAGCAGAGCTTGCAGACGTAAGATCCACCCACATTATCTTGAGTAGAGCTGTTGATCTTTACATACACTCAAAATAAATCAAATCACTAGTGAAAAGAAGCAACAAACATCAAATTCAGACCGCGAACAATTACTTGAAGCTCTATGTGCACCAAAAACTTTATCAAAATTAAGCAGAATTACAGAGTCAATATTAGGGTACATTACACTCAGATACCACTGTCACAAACCGTCTAAATTCTCGTGCTCTTCCAAACACTCCGTGATAATTTTAGGAGGACCTCTCAACACAAGTTTAATTGTTTTTAAGATTACACACAAGTTGATAAAACAATTTTCACCATGTGATTCCAATGAAATGTTATTGATTTTAACAACCAGAACTCCAACTCATTTTTTTCAATTTCTAACATACTGAAATGAGCAAAAAAAATAAAACAATTACTAAATGATTATAAGTACATGACAAGAGTTTAGAGGCTGTGGTAAATGGTGTGCTTGGTAGGAGGTTCATTTGACACTGATAGTATCATACATAGCAAGAGAATAAATATGTATTATTACTAAGATAGTTGCACCAATAGAGAGAAAATCTATTTCTTAATATGCAGCACAAAAACTGAGCCTAACTTTTGGGCTCATCACAACTTTTCACACCAATCTCAACCAAGATTTGACTTCCCATCTATGCACAGATCGACCATTAGCAGTATGGACTGACAGAATACATGTGTACAACTAAGGTTACGTGTGCTCAGTTAAGCTATTCTGCCTTTCACGTCTCTGAAATAACTGGACACTGACAGTTAACAGATCAAGGTATTACATAGCTGCATACACATAAACACTAACAAATAATGACACAAATGATGATCATTCTCTAGCATAGTAAATGACCTCTTAGATTTGTTTAGAAAATTAAATTTACTAAAGTAAACAGAAAAAACATTATAGAAGACTACAACCATCCACTATGTTGTATTGAAAGCAGCTTTCACTTAACTCCTGTGAGCAATGCAGAAAACATACAGAACAAGAGGAGAAATCTCTTTCATCTAAGATGCCATCCCACAAGTAAGTTGTAGCATTGCAAGCCACTCAGTCAAACTATTTTGCTATGGCAACAATGATTTACCAGCGCAATGCTGAGTCTATACTTGAGGAGCTAAAATCATTCAAGTTCTTGGTAGCTATGATTTAGATTATTATACATAACAAGCAATTCAATTTAAAAATTCCATCTAGCATATTGGCTGGTAGGTGTCGGAGTGGAATTTCTTGTGTTGTTATTCTTGTATTACTATCAATACGGGAAAGCCCACGTATGATACGGTTACGTATATAATGTGCTGTAGAGTCAGCCAGAGAGGCAGAGGAGTAGTCAGTCACCGCCAAGTCTGTGGCGTGTGCCAGCACAGCGGTGCTGGGCGGTGCCCCGCCCGTGTACCGTTCATTGTACTTGTATAATTCAGCACATCACTTCAATAAAGGATCATCTCGTATTGCTTGTCACTTCTCCTCCACCCCCTCTCGAGATAAAGACGTACTCTCTAGAACCGAACCTCTAGGACCTCAGAACAAGAACAATCGTGATAACCCGAATACCCCAAAACCCTACAGTAGGTATTTTGATGAAGCTCAAGAAAAATCTACCTGAATGATCCCATGGGGGTTCGAGCAGCCGAGACAATGACGACATCGTTGAGAGAAAGCGATGTGCTGTATTGCCGAGCACACACCTGAGTGAAAAAAAATTGATTGAATCCCAAATTTTCAAATAAATAATGAAAATACATTTATTAATTAATATGATCAGTCTTTTTTGTAAAACTTCATCCCATATATATATTGTACTTGTACTAAGCTTTCAAAAAAGGAAAAAAATTAAATAGAAATGAGTTGGATATTTGAGTGAGAAGCATGGTTAAAATAACATGATCTCTGTGAGTGATCACAAAAAGCCTTTAAAGATTCACTGTTTTTGTGAGAATGAGCTAATTGTTAAGTGGGCACTAAATTCCCTTGAAATGTGTTGCTGTGTGCCTAAATTTGTGCAGGACTAATTCAAACATGAACGCAAGGAGCACTTGAGGAGATTCAAGAAATTAATAGATAGAACAGAGCAATGAATATGGACTTCAGAAATCCAAAAAAACAAACAATTTAACTATTGAGGTGAGAATGCAGAAAGAATATGAATATAACCAGGCTATAAATCCAATGAGGTAGATTGATTGGATCTGACTTCACTAGCACATTTGATGCACAGAAAAGCTTAATAAAGAAAATGCAAAAATCCTTCCAGCACCAGAAGCTAACATCACCAAGCAAGTTTTTTTAATCAAGCAATGCACAAATATCTAACTCTCAGAAAGTAGAAATAGTAATAAAAGAGAAAAGCTTTGGTGATGATCAAATGTTATAGATGTGTGACAAGAAATAGAAAGGAACCATTAACAATATTAATAACACCAGAATTATGCATGATCAAACAACCAACCTACAGAATAAAACTGAGTTCACCCTTTAATACAAATTGCTTTATCTGCAAGCTCAAAAGCAAAGAGCATGCATTAGATCTCAAAGCCATCATACACTTGTGGAGCACCTACAGCTGCTGTTGCTGCATGAAGACACAACCCTTTAAATTCTTGCATCTTTATTCAATGCATTGCAGGTACAAGAGCAAAGCCTTTGAACAAGGGACAGTTTCTGGTCTGACACCACTAAAGAGACCATTTAAAATATTACTTTAAAAGTTCAGTTAATCAAATTAACTAATCAACTAGAACAATAAACATTTCCATGGTCTTTGAAGAACGTTTTCCTAGATAAAATTGTGAAGCATATCTCTATGGTGTCATCAAAGAACAATTCAAAAGGGGGGAATTTGTACGAATATGCCAGTTCTATAAACAGACTTGTTAATATAGACAAAACATATAGAACTAAAGCTCTGGTTTAGTTTGTTGCTCTTCATTTAACAGATATTGCATAACTGCACATTTTAAAATCTAATTCCAATGTTCAGAACCCATACACAGAAAAAATTACATCATTATACTTGTTCAATAGGTTGCCATTTTTAAACAAAACGAACAAAAATTTATACACACAAATATAAATTTTTGTTTATTTGCTGTAAAACAACTAGTGAAGATATAAGATCCATGTTATAAGCAAATTACTCATAATTTCCTTCTGTTGATTACATCTTAACAAATGGGTTAACATTTCCACCAGAGGAACTCAGACTCTACCTTAATATATGCTTATCAATTATTATTATTATTATACATTTTGAGATAAAGTACTTTACCTCAAATTATATCTTAAACTTCACTTACACTTTCATTAAGATAGAGCAATTCTTCTTGCCTGAGACAAGCATGTTTCTCATTATTGTATCTCATTAACTAAGTTCTATCTCATCCTTGAAGCAGTAAAAACATCATTCAAAAAAGATCCAGAAGTGGCAGAAACCACAGATTATAGCCAGGTTTGCTCATGCTTGGATGGTCTATAGCTATGTTATGCTGATGTTCAAGTTTCAAAAGTTCAACATACATGACTCCTGAAATAAATCAAATTTCCACTATTCATGCACTAAAACCAAGTTTGATTATTTCCTGTCCATTTAATACAGAACTCTGCCTAAATTTCTCTCACTCCTGTAGAAAAAGTTAGCCTTAAATTTGATTTCTGTCACTTACGGGAAGCGAGCACTTTTTCCCATGTATTCTTTTAAAATAAATAAAAAATACTTCTGGAGTGAAATAAGCTCAGCAAGTATTCACAGTATGTTTATAACATTCGAAAAAACATTTATAGCTCATAAAGTTTTTAAATTTACCCACTACCCCTTCCCTCCCTCCCCATCCTCCCCTGATACATTTTCTGTAATCCCTATTTTTCAATTTTTTCAAAAAAATAAATTTTCTGATATACTACAAAAAAGACACATGAGCGTTCAAAAAAATTCTTGCATCACTTTACACCCATGGTGAAAATTTCAGAAAAATCTGTCGGAAAATAACGGACTTCATTTTTTAGCCTAACGGACTTCATTTTTTAGCCAAACGGTCTCCTTAAATATTACAAACATTCAATAATACATGCTATAAGAACCTTGTTTAAAAAATCAAGAGACAAATTGAACAAATTTACAATTTTAATATAGTGTAAAAATTGATAATTTTACATAGCAAACAACTTAGAAGGATTAAAATTTACCTTGAAAGACTTTTTGTCAACTTACTATCAATAAACTCCATCACAAACAGCCAACATAAAAGCTGCTCATGCTAAAGAAATCAGGGTAAAAAACTTTATGATACACGCAAACAAATTTTAGATTATTTGGAAATAAGAAATACGAACAATTTTTTCAAAGCAATATCTGTAGCGCGCATTAAATTAAATTAGAAATTAGATGGCAATGCCTTTTCTTCATTTTTGTCTAGCGTAGGAGAACTAGATTAAGATCATTAAAAGAAATAAGCATCTCAGAAAACAACATGTTAACTCACCTGGGATATTCTTCTAAGCATTGTTTGTAATTTGTAGTAAATTTTTGAATCACTCAACTAAGAGAAGAAATCTGAGCTGGTTAAAAACTGTAAACATGTAATGATACATAATATTAACATAGATTAACAGCTAATGCCAAACTTAGCAAACACAGCACTCTCACATTAAGAATGCAAGCCTGTAATATTGCATCTTATTCATCCTACTATACTTGTTACAACAAAATAGCACACTCTCGAACTACAAATAGCATACTCCTCATTACTTAACGAGTGTGTTTTAGTTTCCGTAGCCACAATAAAGATAAACTCAAGAGGACCAAGAAAAGGGACCATTTAACACAGACAAGAAAATGGGGAATCTATGCTAAAGTTGTATTCCAATACAGAATGCCTTGGGCATAGGAACAATAAGTTAAGAAGGGCAGAGAAGTATAGACAAAGATGGCATGAAAACAGAGAAAAGTAAAGTGCTCATGAAAGATAAAATCCCAAGGGTCTATCAATAGCTTGGGTAGCCTAATAGTAATCTACCGATCAATATTGAATTTAGCGCAACAACAATTTTGAACATTTTTTGGGTATATGTAGGTATTTGGTGACATTTTAATACGTTTTACATGAATGATTTTGTGCTCGCAAAAGCTTAGCTTTCAAGATTTAGCATAAATAACGTTCAGGTAAGAATAGAATTGATGGCAGTTTTGATATGGCTCTTCCGGTATAAGTAAATGCGGCACATGCGTAGTTTTTAGGCGGAAATCATCGATCATAGTTAGCCTAAGTTGAGCTATTTTAGATTTGCTTAGGTTAGGTTACTTTATTTAACTAATCTAATTTTAGCTTACCTAACCTACTGTTATATCAATGCCATATTTCAGCTTATTTACATGTCTGTTGGTTCAATTTTATGGTTCAATTTTATGTACAACGTTCCTATAACTTCAAAGTTTAATATCTCAAATCTCAAAAAGTATGCATTTGCAAGAAAAATGTCAATCCTGTAAAACCTCTTTAAAATGTCTCCAATTATATGAATATGAAAACAGAATTTTCAAAATGGTTGACGCATTAAATTTAATATTGACCTATCTACCCTGGAAGCATGAACTCCCATAGCACAGGATAAACAAACATAACCTAGACATTATTGGCTATATTTTGTGATAAATCCTAAATGGCATCATTTTATGAATAATTCAGGACTATAAAGCAAGTGTTGTAACATGCCTGTGCAATTACTTTGTTCTCCAAGAAAAATTTCAATGAACTTTCTTGAACAAATCTGGTTACAAGTTTTCAACAACCTCACCTTCACTCGTGCTTTAAATACTCAAGAAGCCTTCTCTTCAGAACAAAGCTATCTCAAACAGAAGAATCTGCATTTCCTCAGAAATATCATTCCAAACACTTAATTATTTTACTATCTATTTTTAACTCCCCCCACCAACAGTATATTTAAGACATCATCAAGCCTTGATTTTATTTTATGTAATAAAATTTTTAACTTGAGAGGATTTTACAAATTGAATGAGTTAGTTTGAGCTTTCCTAACCATAATCAAGATGTTTCAAAGAAAGAGTGTTTTAAAAGAAAAAAGGATGAAGGTGGGTATTTAGGTAATATCTACTATAAAGTACAGGAAATGTCAAATCTATGCACAAAGTGTACTCCCACACAAAGTAACCATGCATAGAAATATAAAGTTGAGAAGAAAGTCCCAGATGCCAATAAAATAACAGCAGTAAACAAATTAGCTAATGGTAGTATAAAAACTATTTAATTTTAATAAAAACAACGGGCTTCCTAACCTAATACATACAGTTTCCCTCTGGGAGTGCTCTTCCTATAGAAACAACACATAGGTGCTTCCTTCTAAGTAGGAAACTGTTCAATAATGCATGTGTTGATGACAGCAAACTTTCTAATTAATCTGACAAATAACAATTAAATATTGTATAGGAATAAACATATAGAATAAAACTAAAACTTCCATCCTTAGTATATAAACAAGTGATCTTGCCACAATAAAATTGAAAATTGGCACAGAAAAACAAGCCAACATATTATAACATTTTAAATGCCCTTTAAAGAAGTTCTGATAACGTTCAATCACAGTAGTGAAATGTTTTTGAGAACATTCAGCAGATTGTTAAAGAAAAACTTATGGGAGAAAATTTCTCTGAAAATGCTAATGGAAACAGGCCCACAACTTTTCACATAAATTCCCTAATCAACGTAATAGGAAAATTGAAAAACTAAGTCCCACAAACCAACTGTAGATTAGATATCAAGTTATTTACAGCCAGCCTAACCAACCAGCTGTAAAATAACTCAGCCCTGACAGTCTCAATAGCAGACATTCAGCACTATGAGGTTCTTATGTTTTCAGCAAGGGAACACACAAGACCCTAATAGGGTAAGTTCTGTTTCATCGTACAGATTTGAGAAGAGCAACAATGCTAACTCCCATTCACGAACAGAGCACTTTGTACACAAAACAAAGGCAATGCAGTGTTGCCAACATGTTGAAGTTTATTTTTTTCATGCCTGAAACCTGCAGTAAAATTTATGTTAGCATGATAATGATTGAAAATGATGTTGAAATTTCTTCAATTTATATAACTTTGTACAAGTTTTTTCTGCAAGTTTCAAATCTTAAGTGCAGGTTTTGATACTCAGGAACACTATTTTGTACAAATTATAAATGGTTGCAACACATTTATGCATTCAAGAGATGCAAAATTATTTTCCACAAAGATTGTAATAATGTTTGAGATTGAAACAAAGACCCAGTTACTTGTTCATTTATCAAAAATAATAAAATAAAAAGTAAGGCAGTGAATACAAGCCTCACATCAAACAAACAATGAGTTACTAGAAAAAAATATCTGTGATTTCCATTCCTTCGGTTACAAGATTTCTGATAATTAAAGACTATATCACTTGAACTTTCATTGGTTTAAATGTTCTAAAATACGGAGAAAGAAAAAATTAAACATTAAAACAGATACAATGCATAAGTATAGTTGTGCGCAGTGCGCATCGAGGTACATCGGTTGACGTCCGCATGAGTGGCAGAGCACCGCTGAAGGAATTTTTGTACTGGTGACTGGTTGGCTCATCCTCCTTGTTCAGCAATACACAGCCATGCTAAGAAGTGTAGTGTAATTATTTGTGATAGTGATTTTAAAATAGAGTTCTCACTGTGATTTTGACCTAAGGATTTTAGAATCTTTGCATATTTTTAAGGAAAAACCTATTTTAAACAACATGCTTAGCTCTTATCCCCTTCAGATAGTTAATGCATTGTTGTCCTAATTTTCTTTTGTATGTTCTGGAATTTATTTTCGATTATGTTTTCATGTTTACATTAGATTGATTATACTTTGTATTTTATAGAACTAATGATGAAGCTGATCTTCCCAAAACATTTTGGATTTTTTTTTCTTTTTTGATGAAAAATGGCTTATTTTATTGTCATTTTCTTCACTTTTAAATTGTTAGTGAATTTGCAATTCAAGTAAATTGAATATCTATTTAGCTGCAATCCTTTTGAAGGCTTCCCAAGACAATACTAGGTATTGGAATATAGAACAGCTCATTTTATCATTGCTTTCTTCATTGTTCTCTATAGCCTAATCGTTAAGAACGCACCCTTCCGTGAAGGAGTCCAGGGTTCGAATCTTGGCGCTGTGCAGCAACTTTTCTTATTGGGTATAAGGGAAAACTCAAGCACAATAACCTACTCTACCCAGGTGTCTGAAATGGATCTCAACTTGACCGGGGAAAACTGTCATGTCATCTTGGTGTTAGTTATAAGGCATTTGAAAAACCAATACACGAGATATGTTTCAGGCTTAATTGGAATAAAGAATCCTTTTTAGAACAAAAGGTGCTTTTGAACCTGAGCTTTTTTATCTTGCTATTTTATTCCTTGTTTTTCACATGCCCTTACCTCTCCATGCTCTTCCGTGCCCTCATGCCTGCACATCTCCACGCTCTTTATAACTAAGTTAGGGTCCTTGCTGATGCTTAACAGGAGGATAACACCCAAAGACCATCCTGAAGAGTAGTTTGGAGATGCCAAATTTAGTTGAGGTTGCACTTATGGCTCTTAAGAGGACCTTCCACCCCAAACTTGACCAAATTCATCATGGTGGTCCACAGGCAGTCCTATTGCAGCTAGGTAAACAAAAAATGTATCCCAAATGTAAAATTAAAATTTTAACCATATTTGCTTTGTAAAAGCCTTCAATTTTTAGAATAGGAAAATCGTTATTGTGCAAACATCAAAATTTTTTAAAGAAGCAAATATGTTTAGAATTTAATTAACCATATTGGTTTGCATTTTTGTTCACCTAATTGCAATAAGACTGCCTGTGGACCACCATGACAAACTTGGTCAAATTTTGGGTGGGTGGTCTTCTTAATGTAAGAGTTTTTGCCTTCACTGCAGCAACAGCCCAGAGCAGAGTCTTGTCTATATGATTTTCAAACCTTACATGATACTATGTATAGCGCTGTACACCCTGTTTAGCAAATTCCAGGTCCTAAGGACAAATTTTTGAGCTATAAATTTTATTTGACAGTCGCGCGCACTACAGCAAAGTCCGTTAGTTCTAAAACTGACCGTTAGAGAGCAGGCAGTCACCTTATTGATAACACTGTTTCCGCATCTACATTGCATTGCTTTCAATTTTTGCCTTTTTTTCTGTGTGGTGCTTGATTTCCTGTACCAGTGATTTATATGTCGTATCTGTAGGATGCTCTGAACAATTGGGACAATAAAATAGGCGTTCTCCCTTTTTGATGGAAAATCTAAAAACAAGTGTATTTGCTTAAATAGCAATGAAAACATAAAAAATAGAGACAGCTTAACTAGGAATAAAATTTGGAACAGAAACAAGCTTTTTTCGCAATAACAAGCTTTTATAGAGCATACAGCATTTTTATGTTAGACACATACATAAAAATGTTGCTATATTGAGAATTTGTTCCTATTATTTGCATTAAAACAATAAAAAATTGCTACAAGAACTTGTTCTGCAATGTTGAAGAGTATGTATGAAAATTTGAACATACTCAATTTAGATTTAATTGTTAGATATTGTTTATATTATTAGCATCTTTAATTTATCTAGTAGGAAAATCATCAAATATAGTGTCAAATCCTATGTTAACATAGATGACACCTCCCAAGATTTGAACGTAGCACACTTATCCTACTTGTTCTTACAATTTTGATGGTTGTCAGTTAGATGAGTTCAGCCTTTTCTAGCTAGTTTGCCAAATGATATTTTTAATCTGGTATATTTGATCACAAAAGCACGTATATTGTTATCTTAGGTGTTGATATGTACTGAGCAATGTTTTAAGTGTGTAATAGAGTTTACACTTGCACTAGCCAATAGCTGTCTGGCACTAGAGATATTTCAATTTAAATGCTTTCTGTACGGTAACAAGGAACGGCCAACAGTTCAAAACTTACCCTATGTAGTATGTACTGTTGCTAAAACTTTATTTTAATAATCACCAGATTTCCCTGCTATTATTAATCAAAGAATTTTGATCAAGTGATTGGAGCAACTTTGGCCAAAGGCTAGATTAGCCTCTTACAACAGGAATCATTACATTTTGTTTGCATGCTTGTTGACACCACCTTATCCTCTTTGTATTTTAAAATTCCATCTCTTCTTAATACAAATTTTTCAAACAAACTGAGTTTACAATAGTCTCAATTATTTAATCACCCTTTGTAAAGTATCATAATTATAAATTCAGCCATATATACATATATTCATCTCCCACTTTAATCAGAGACACCGGGTTAGCCCACACTAAATAAGATTTGAATATCCCAAATATTCATTTGTACATTACACTCATCTTATACAACAGTTCCAAAATCAAAGTTTCTTCAATATAATATTTCTCTAAGCTTTTACATAAATAAAAAGCAGTCAGGTAATATTAAGGCCCTAAGGACTTGTCGCTTTGTAAGAGGTTGCATCTCTCCGAAGACGTATTTACAAACCTAAGGATGTCGCTTAGAGATATCATTTACAAACGCAAAGATTACTAATCTACTTATTTCCCTAACTGTATTGTTCAAAAACAAGTAATTATCAACTTACTTAACAACTGCCATCATTTTCAACTTCGCTTAGTTTGAACCAAATATTCCAACGCAAGAGGTAAGCCGGTGTCCGGTCCAAGTATGCCGGAACCAAACAATATAAATATTGAATCCGATGAGACTTCTACAATTTTTGCGCTACTGTGCAAAGAAATGTTATTTTAAACTGATTTAATGAGAAAGCATGGCTCTTAATAGCGTCTCATATTTGAGGCAACTGACGTTTTGAATTTTGATAGCTTTATGGACGATCACATACATCGCTACTACATGCCACATCTTGAGACATCCAGTCACTTTAATGCACTAGCACTCGTCGCTTCAATGAAACAAAATAAATTTTTCAGTGGTATATAAATTATTTTGAGACGTTGCGACTGTACTCTTCTGACAGTACACGATCATCATGAATTAGATAACAAATTGTTAACGCGGGTGGATAGCAATGTGGTATTTGCTCGTTGCTCAGAGAAACAGGTTTATCATGCATTCTATGAGTGTCGAGAACTCTGTATTTAAACTTTCCAATATATAAAAGAAGGAAACAGTTGAGTTACAATAAAGATTACACAAAATTATGATTTTTTTAAAATGTATAAACATAAGCATTTCTAGTTGATTTTCACACATATGTGTCGCAATACCCATGTTAATAGTCGAAACAAATGATTGAGAGAAAAGCATGAAAAATTCATTTCCTGTTGTTGGTGAACCTAGGTTTGATGACGCATGTAACTACAAATTGAAAAAAAATTAAATTATACCAGTAACACTACACTGTGCTTAGGAATGAGGTTGTCTCGCCAACCCGCTTCAGCGGCGAAAACTTCCAGAACTAACTGGCACAGGAAACATAGTCTTTAGCTGACACCCTGAACGGGGTCAGTACACGCTGCAATAACAATTATTCATGACAAGTAGGACAATAGCTAAAGAGAGTGCTCACCTTGAATATTCGAAGATTATGTTCCGGTGAACATTTCTCCACAAAAAGCCGGCTGTCAAGGATTATGCATCCCTGAAGCGGGGCCGGTATAGGTCAGAGTACATAGTGGACATGCGCCCCGGACCAAGTGTTATCTTCATCTGAGGAAGAAGCCCGCGAAGGCACCCTCCTCACCTTTGCTCGAATCCGTAGCTGAGGCTTCGGATTCGCTCGTAAAAACAAACGAACATTTTATGCATGTCCAAAGTTATTTATGTCGCCAGGAAAGTGAAGCACTCACATGTAATGGTGTGCTAGGCGGACTAGGTAATATCCACACTGCACCCACTATCGATTACGACTTGCTTGAGTTA
>JACJUY010000187.1:264552-296309 GCA_014220935.1 Platorchestia sp. MABIK | reverse complement strand
TTATGATCGCAACATCAGAAATAATGGTTTGTGTAATGCCATATGAGTGCATTTAAAAATAATTCATTTCGAACATACTAACATAGAAATTTATCGACGTTCGGAAGGTTTGTTATTAGAATAAAAAGCAATAGTAAAAAATAACCACCAAAAACGATGTATTGTAAATAGAAGCATCATTCAATATTCAGTAATTAATGTTGTAATGTGTTTGAATGAAAAAAATTTAAAAATAAAAATGACCAAATGAACAGTGTGTATTATTCAAAAGTAGAGGTAGATTAGCTTCATGATATACAAAATATCTGAATAAATATTGATCATAAATTGACAGAATACATAGAAAATGTTCAGTGTGTTTGACCATCATTCTACAAATTGCTGCAACAATAAATCGTAACTCAATGGGTTTCTGATTTGAGTGGGGAAAATTCAAAACGCCGTCATGGGTTCGGGGGATATAAGAAAAAATTGTTTGAACAAATATAATCTCGATTACGTTGAATTGCTTGAAAGTATATTTTGATTAAAAAATATGTATACATATATTCTAAAATATTTGTCAAAGGAAAAGAAAAGATCAGATATATGTAAATCCGCGCTCCAAAGCGATACGGGAATAGTAAATAGAATGCAATCCTAAACTTGCATGTGGATGATGTCTTCTGTGTACCAGTTGTTTGTTAAGATTACGAAGAGTGAACCCCTGTGTCATGAAGGGAGGTGCGTGGCTGTCGTGAAAGAAAACATCATTCGCAGAATTGGCCTTTATTGAAATTCACAGTGAGTTTGTACGTCATCTCCAGTGCTCAAAACGAATAATGATTTCGGAATAAAAATGAACAGGACGAGCGTCTAAACAAGGCTTTAGAAGGTTGAAAAATTTGGCGTATAGCAGGCAATCCTTGGACGCCTTATTATTTACATATGTATGTGTTTCATGTTAAGATTACATTTTTTCGATTATTTCATTAACTAAGCGCTGAATTCACGTGAAATTTCCAGAGAACGTGGGTGCCCTCGATATGCGCAAGCTGTGCAAAAATTTTACACACGAACGCTGTGGATCCAAACTGCGACCGTATTTCTTCAAATCATAGTGTTCCCCGTGTGCGAAATTAATAACAAGATGCACTAATTTGTGTTTGATACGGAACATAAATGTGGCTTGACCGATTTTGAAGAATAGAGTTTGATCTTCGAATTCTCAAAAGGTAAAACTAAACTGAAAATAGCTTAGTTTGAAAAATGTGTCAAAAAGTACTCGATTCTGTCATCTGAAAGATATTATTAAGTCGGTAAACTTTGTATCAAAGCTTCGAATGACAAAGAGTCATGAACAAAACCGACTGAAATGAGCAGAGGATAACATTAGAGTCGACTTTTCTAAAATTTTGTTCACCGACACAAAGCGTGCTGCACGTGACGACTCTGATGGTTGAAGCAAAGGATAGGAGATACTGTAAATGGACGGAATCGTCATCATCGTTTGATGAGCCAACAAATCAGAGGGGGGAAAAAATGATTTGGGCTGAGATAATCGGGAGAACCTTAGTTGGCCCATGGAAAGTGCCCGGTAGAAATGATTTTAAGGCACACAGCTTTCCTGCAGGAGCTCCTTGAGCCGCGGCTGGAGAGACAAAGGGTAACGTTGAAAACAAATATTATTTTCATCTAAGATAATGACCATCGCATGTAGCTCATAAAACAACGGAGTAGCTCTAAAAATTAAGGTTCTGTGAGCTGCGACAGATGACATGCATGCCTACGAATAGGACCCAACAGAAAGCCTGTAGAACAGTGGTTCCAGCCTGGAGTGCTCTCACCTCCTTGGGGTGCGAGACGATAGCCCAGGGGAAACGAGAAAACCCAGGTAAATAATAAGATATAGGCTAAATGTTGGCATTTTTATTTCAGGGGGTGCGAAATTCGAATGGAATTTCTTTAAGGCGGGACGAAAAAAGAAAGGGAACCCATTTTGTAGAGCAATCTGCAGCAACGACTTTACGCAGATGAACACCAATTCGAGAACGAGGAAGAGTGGTGGGAAACCCTTATCATTTCATTTAGTGAGATACTACAGGTGAGACCTTGAAAATAACGAATTCGTTGGAGTAACGTCTTATTCAAGTCATTTTAAAGAAAAAAATGCATATTTCATCCTAATGCCCATTTGATGTTCATTTAAATCACAATTACTACAAATTTATAATTTTTCCTAATTTATTCGGCGATTCTGTTCATTGTTCAACGTATGAAACAAGAATTAGAGCGATTATTTTTCGGACTTGATAAGTTTTTGACAACTTGTGCTATAAATTTGGCGCTCTAATATTTCCAGGTTTTGAGAATGAACGCTATTAGTCATTACCAGCTATGCATGTGAATTCACTTTTTCATGGTAAGCGCACGTCACGAGTTCCAACATTCTAGGGAAATTTCATGACAAATTTTCACTGCTTTTGTGACGTAATTGAGAAACTGTTATTTCATCATTAAGTTCACTTGCAGTGTAGATATACACCTAAAGTAACACATAAGAAATACATCTAAATTCACTCAATAGATTTGCACCTAAATTCTCCCTTCAGATAAGCACCAAAATCCACTTATTTGTATAGCAACCCTATCGATATACTTTATTCTAATAATTTGACGAAAATCAAGACATTTCACAAAAAACTTTTCTGCTGATGAGTACTTAACTCACGATACTGATTATGTACGAGAAGGCGTACCTCTGGCAATGTTGTTGCGTATACATCGCCTTGAACGTTGTTGATGATGCAGGTTAACCTTTTTATGAAATTGATGTTTATATTACTTCTACTGTATATTCTCACTGTGATTTCTAACCCAGAGCAGTTTTGTACACTATAATAACCTCCACGAATTTTATCGCTGGTGTTTCTGCTTTGCTGATGGGGGATTCAGGCAGTCATAAGCTCAATGATGTGTTCAAGAAATGTATCTATTTACATTGACTGGCAATGAATTTCAACGGAAGTTGTACCAAACGCTGGTTGGAGTGTTGTCATTCTGTGATTCCTGCTGTTACTTTGCTTCAACGTTGCTATCAGCCAACCTTTGTTTCTGGGCTATACTGCCTCTAGGAAAGACCCTTGTTGACTTTGAATCGATCAACAGCAGCAACAACGTTTGGAGTTTCAACTCAGGGCCGATTTCGATCGTGTACGTTCAATGACGCTTCTTCCACCTGAAATTTCATATTCGCTATGCTTTTTCTTCCGAAAGGAGTTTCTGGAAAGCCCTTCAAGTGACTGAGACTTGCAAGCCCCAAAGCTGGGTTTCGATTGCTTGCAAACTGTGTTATGATGTTGGTTTCAGTTTCGATGTTCTGAGGGCGCTAAGAAATAGATTCCCTTCTGTCATCACCTAGTCGATAGTCAAAGAGACCGCCTTCCTGAGAACAACGTACTCCTTTTATTTTAAACTTTCAAAATGATACATTAATCAGTTAACTAATTTCTAGAGTTAATACGATTAATTTGGGTGAAATTTAGGTTTCATCTAAATAACAGAAAGCATGTTACACGCCACTATATGTAGAGTTGATGTTGACAAATTACTGTTACTTGAGCGCCAAGGGGACACAAATATCATTTAATCACTAACTGAAAGCTCAATCATGAAATATTTTTACAAGTAGTGTTCCCCTGTGGTAGAGTTTGATGCGGTAAATGGAAGAAAATCGGCTGTATTGAGTTTTAAAACGAATGCTTGTTGAGTTGTGACGTGGAGTGGAAGGGATCAGCAAGACTGGTAAGAAGTTAGGTCGTAAATGGACGGTGTTAATGAGTGGGCATCGTCCTGAGTGCGAAATAAGTGAAGCAGAGAGGATTGTGAGTGGTCGCGTACGTCTTTGTCGAGAGTCTCTAGACTCTAGAGCGATCTGTAGGTAAAAGTAGGGAATGTCATGTTTGGATGTATACTTGGGAAATTTGGAGTACCTGGGGTGAATGAGAATGGCGGAAAGCTGTTAAAAACGGATGTAGCGAATGAAATAAGCGTTTGGGAGACATGGTTTAAGAGAGATGATCGGCATAAGTACATGAGGGTACAAGAGGTTCAAGGGAAAGCGGTAGAAAGGGTGTTTATGGATTATATTGTTGTGAATTAGAGAATGATTAAAAATTGGTTGTTGGATGTTCATTTAGTGAGCGCAGACGTCTGGTCATTATCTGGTGGAAGCTAAAGTTAGTGTGTGTGTGTGTGCGGTGGAGAAGACGAAGGAGAGGAATGGGAGCGCTCAGGTTAGTGAAAGTATAGGAGCTGGGTGATGTAAAAAAGAAACAGGGGCATGAGAAGAGGTTGAGCGAGTGTTACGAGACAATAAGGTGGAATAAATGTGGAAGCGACGAATGCGAACGACCTCCTCCAATCACGGTGGTGATTCCAGTGCCCTGCTCAACAGACAACAGAGCAGATGGAAGTGCATTTGGAAACTTTCTTATGTCGGTTACGAGCATAAGCGCGCTTCTCGAGCAAGCAACGTCGTTTGATGATGATACATTAAAGTCCTATTCTCAATAGAAACTTTGATTATTACTTAAATGAGCTGCTAGTAACATTTTACAGTTTTCCTAAGAAATAGACTAAAATGATGATATGAGGAGATTATATATATTACAGAAAGAACTTCTCTTGGCGTCGACATCTGGTATCTTCTATGAGCGGTAGTCCTCCGTCTTGGAGTCGTTGGCCAGGATTAGAATTTGACATTGATGTGAACCCCGTAGAGCCGCATCTTGGGGTTTGGTTCAAGTCAGTTTTCCTCTACTGCCTCATTTGAACATGATGGCTTTCGTCGTATAAGTAGAGCGTTATGAGATGACTCATAACAAACGCATGCGGCCGTGAAGGGTGAACTAAACGAGGAGGTGAGAACTTGGGTAAGAAGAAAGCATCAAGTGCGAGGAGGTTCGAAAGTGGTTATAAAGAATAGGTACGTAATCATGAATGCCAAGATGAGATTGTTTGTAAGTTTTGACATTTCATAGTGATGTTGGTATCACAGACGTCGAGCTTGAAAGTTTAGGATAGGAGTCAGATGAGTATATTTGAGATTTTGAGATTAAATGTTTCAGGAGTATGCCTTAAGTGATTATGTGGAATAAGTGAAGAAATGAGATGAGGAGTGTAACTGGAGTTAGGAGAGCGCTAGCGAGAAGAGCGGACTGCTGTGAGTTGAAGTGGATTGGTGAAAGGAGAGAATGAAGGAGGAACTGTTGGTAAAGAAAGTGATGAAGTCAGAGATGCGTGGAAAGAATGTTGGAGGTAGTGTAAAAACTGGATGGATGAAAAATGAGGTTGAAAGAGCGTTATGCTTTCAAGAAATTACATTAGAGGAGGCTTGAAAATGTATCAAAGTAAGAAATGAGGGGAATGCGATTGTGAGAGACTGACTGTGACACAATCCGACGTGTGGACAAATGGGTTCTCAGCCAGCGGGAGCGACCCAGCTTTGCCAATAAGGCTGTGTGGTTGAGGGTGAGTTCTGTTGGTCTGGAATCTTCGAGCTCTAATGAAGTGACAAGGGTAAACCAGCGTCGTGCTGTTGGGCCTCTCTGTGGAAGAGACGCCCGGAAGACGTAGGTGACTGAGATTGAGCGATTGTGGGTTGTTTGCAGTGGTGGGCACGAAAACGAAAAAACGTTATCGCGATAACCGATAAATCGATAACGAAAACCTTATCGGCGATAACCGATAATCGATAATTGGCGAAAAATTTATCGCCGATAATCGATAACCGATAAATCGATAAATCCAAAATTCCGATACTAGCGATAACGATATTGGTTGCCAGATGTCCCAGTCCACATGAGGCCACACTTTTGATCAAAAAGGCCACATAAGAGGCCAACCTTAGTACACCATAACACGTACATCCTACACGTATAGTAATTGTCCCGAACTTGCCCGCCCCGTCATGTCGAATCCCAGCGGGAAAAACTGAAATTATCGATTATCGATGGTTTGGAACCAAAAGTATCGGCGATACCGATAAATCGATAACTCGGGAAAAAATTATCGGATAACCGATAACCCGAAATCGTTATCGCGATAAAGTATCGCGATAACGCCCAGCTTTGGTTGTTTGACTAAGGGGTGACACTGGTTCTCGTTGGTTGGGTACCCTTCTTTGGTAAAGGAAAGGAAATAAGTCTTGTAATACACAGGGATTTAAAAAACTGTACTTACAAACTTTGACGGCAAGCAGGGACACGCAAAACAACCACTTTAACACGAGTACCAAATATTTCAAAATTCCTTAGTTTTCGAAACACTGAGGTGTAAAATTTATCTTTGATACCCAGTTAGCCTTTTCGTTTCTGAAAAATCTTAGAATAGAAAAAAACGAACATCAGAGAAGCAAAAATTGTTTCAAACATACTTTGCCATAGCTGTACGAAATATCTACTCCCTGAGTCAATCTACACTGAATGGATCACTGGACTTAATACAAAAAATATGGTTTTTCTGTAATCTTACCAGCTGTTTAACTTGGAGAGATCCATTTTAGACTCCCCCAGTAGTTCGAATATCAACAATTGCACTCAGCTCGCGAGTAAAAACCTGAATGATTCGAATCTAGCTATCTTGGAGGTCACGCCAATGGTCCATTACGCTCTATCATCGTTCAGATATTAGAGAGCATTCCTGTCAGAATGGGCTGGAGCTCCGTCGTACGAGAACTACATTTGACGGCGAATACCTAGAAGTACAGCATCCTACAGTTCAGGCAATACATCCCGTAGAAACGTGAAATAAACAGTTCCATTTTCAGCAGGTGGCATCGGATGTGGCCTTGTAAAATAGTCACCGACATATCCAGCCCACACATTGACTCTCAACCGACGTAGGTAGTTGAACCGATGAACTTCATGAGAGGTGTCCTTTTCCCAACTGTGCAAGTTATATGTGTTGAACAATATATGTGTTAAACGCTCCGTTGCGTTTGAAAGTAGCTTCGTCGGTGAGGAGGTATTTTCAAAAATTGTTATCGTCCTGTTCTTGCCTCAAGCATTTACATGCAAACTGTACACGCATGATGTAGTCGGTCGGGAGCAGATCCTGAACTTTCTGAAAATACTAAGAAGTAGTATGGTGTCATTGAGAACATGCCATACGTCGACGTGGTTTGATATTCTTGAATCACGAGCTGCAACTCAGCATGTCTTATCACGTTGTCATCAACTGCATCACGTTATTCCCTGGGGCGACCAGAGCCTGACCAGTTCACGTTGAGGCTACTTTGTTCGCGAAGACAGCAATAATTGTTGGTAAACATACGATGTCTGGGGAAATATCGGTTTGAAGAACACTCCTGATACAACCTACCAACCTCTAGCAATGCCTCTAGCAATGTTGTTGGCCGTACTGTAAGACAGATGCACATGCGCCATCTCTTCATTTAGCAAATGTTCTACGGTGTCAACGCTATGGCGTAGCGTGAACTAATTGGTAAACACTATGCACTCAAGCCTTGTCAGATTTAAAAGTAACATTTAATTAGCAATTTAAATTTTAGAGACACGAAAATATGGCAAACTAGGTCCGAATGCTTGAATTCTTTACATCAGTATTGTCACGGCACCTTTTGCCCTCTTCACCGGTGTAAGGAGAGTCAGGTGTTGAAAAGGGAATTTAAGCCTTTGATAGGGTAGAGCAAGAAATTAGAAAAATTGGAGCACAAAGTTACACAGAAAGAGAGAATTAAGATGTAGAGAGAAATTCCTACACTGCATTTGCTTGATCAAAATGGGGATAATAATAACTAACTTCATGATTCAGTCATTTTGCTTAAAGTAAACACATGAGTAAACATAGGGCATCATTGTGAATGAGCTCGCAACACCATGCAACCAAATACTGTAATCAATACGAGACCTCATAAACAAGCTATTAACACAAACATGGGCGCAATACAATTTGGAAATTGGAAATATAATATTTAGATCACATTATAATTTTTAAAAACCAGGTACAATTTATGAGGGAAGAGCCGCAATCAATGAATGCAAGCCGCATTTTCCGAGTACAATAACTGAGCACTTAACGGACCGCGTTTTTCTTGTGTGACCTCGTGAACGACACTTTTGAATTGGGGAATTCGTATTCTACACTGGAAATGTTACGGGGTACTCATGTAAAATAAATCAATTGTTTTAGTTTCATATTAACATCACTTGCGAAAGATTTTACGGTGGTCGATTGGCTCACTCTGCTGTTGTCTCGGTCTCCGTCTCGCATGATGTCCTATATCTTTGTGTAGTGTTCACCCTCGTCATCAGCGCAGGAAAGGCGATGATCACCCTCTTTAATACTATGACTGGGTATTACTGAGTTGAATGTTTCCTTCGAAAGTTTACCGAGATCTTACGCCCTGTGTTCTCCGCGGTGTTTTCCAGCCCTCCCACCTGGGGACAAGGTTATATAGTTATTGCCTATTTTTTATAATTGATTCCCCTGTAGATCAATAAATTGATAATAGCTTAGCTACGTAGCATATGCCTAAAAATGTAATATTTTGACTTGATATTTTAACTAATATATGATACGTATTCAGTTTAGAACAGAAATTCCATCCTTATTTATGACATCATTTAATTTAAATTTTCTTCATAATTCCTGTTTGCCTCTTACAACATGAACCAAATTATGATTGAAAATGAAGGATTCCTAACCACATTAGTACCAATTCATTAAGAAATGGAAACTGAATTGAAAGCTTGTCCTAAGTTTCTAAAGTTAGAATTACAAGTTAGCGTCGCCACTGTCGCTGATTGGTTTCAATGAACTATTGAAACATACCTACTAATGATGGTCGAAACATCATTTTGCTCAACTCACTCAATAGAAAACCAATCGCTGTGCGTTTTTAGGTAATTACATACCTACATAACACAGCGCGCAACACTTTGCGAGGCTTTGCGGTGAGAGAAGACCTCTCATTCCTCGGTGCAGTTAAATAGCCCGCACCCTCTGGTCCAGGCCCGCTCAAGCGGTTCCCGCGCTCCAGCAGCTCTCACGCAACCCTCAATATTCCTTCTTGTGAACATCTAGATTTTATCAGCATGTCTGTTACCCTTGTCCCTTACGGTTACATTCCCTTCAAATTAGAATTGATATTGCTCACATTTCAAAGTCAAATTGTGCCCCCAAAGTCCGTTCAAGGAAGTTTCCTAGTACTAACTACTGTGTGAATTTGCATCTCTCGTTTTTCAACACCCAGCAGGTATTTAAAAAAAGACCAAATTTTACCAAGTATTCACCGAACATTATTTTTAAATGGGAAAACTAAAATTTAAATTTTAAATGTTGCACAAAAACTCATTTCAGAAATTCAGAAAATAATAATTATGTCAACATGAATGAAAAACAGCTTAAATGAAAGTCTCCAAGCAAAGGCACTGACAATTCAATTTTGATTCAAAATGACATCGTTGTTCAATGGCTTCAATGAAGCGTCCGTCACTAAGGTTATAACGTAGGAAGTGTAATTTTTTTTAGAAATCTTGAGCTCAAAATTTAAGACATAATTAATTATTTGATATCAAATAAAATTTATCACACAAAATCAGGTCACATTTAATAAAATCATACATGACACACACCAGCTCAATGATCAAATTGGGCTAAAGAAAAGCTGCTGCTGCTGGCTTGACTTCAACAAAAGATTGAAGGCACTGACTGACTCCTAAAATACTCGATATTTCATAAATTCCCTTAAAAACTAGTTTACACATGTAATAAAATGGTAAATGCCTCTGCTATGTGATCCTTTAAGGGAAGCGAACGGTTTTTTGGGGCCAAAAACTGAAAATGAGATTATTGCTTGAAAATGCTCCTAAACCCTCCCTCTATCACGTAGAAACGTCATTTGGCCCGTTTTTGCAACCCAAACCCCCATAATTACCCCAAATTGCCCCCTCCCTCCCCCGCAGTTGCGCTCAGAGAGACCAGCTGCGGCTCTGCTTAGCTCTGGTTGGTGTTTCGAAAAGTTTTTTCTTTGTTTTTAGACAACTATCCATTCATTAGAGACGTTTAGTGGTCTCTTGACCTTCTTCGTGAGTGGTTTTGTGCTTGTCCGTCCTGTGAAATGCCTAAAATATCAAATGCAGCTGTTCGCTCTGGCAGAAGATCCATTTTGAACTTTGAGGGGCAATTCCAGCTACAGTTTTTCACCTATGGAGGAAATCTTTTTTGCATCGTAAAGATCGAAGTAGGTACTATAAATACTTGATCTAGTTTTTTGATTAATTGATTCGAAATTTTTTTATTGCAAAAAAATAAAAAATTGAGGTATAAAAATTATAAATTTTGTAAAAAAAAATTCTGAAGCGATATCAAAAAACTGTCTCGAGCATTTGTAGATTTGTTCATTGTGAAACGAAGAAAAAAACTAATCGTCTCTATGTACAATATTGGCTGAGAAATTGAAATTATAGTGAAATTGGCCTCTGGGTGGGGGGAAGGGGGTGTGGGAAGGGGGTGTGGGTAAATTCTTAAAACTTAATGGGTTATAAATGTTTATTCGAATGTTATAAACATGCTGTGAATACCTCAGAGCTTATTTCACTCCGGAAGTATTTCTTTTTAATTCTTGAATATTTCATAGGGAAAAACCGTTCGAGGTCCTCTGCAGTTTTCAGCAGGTGTTAGTGACTTATTAGTGGTAGTGACTTGTTAAAACTATGAAAGACTTATCTGAAATGTTTTAACTTATTAGTAGTGTATTAGTTTGTAAGTTCTGTTGAAAAAAAATATGAAATCACACAAAGGAAACACTGTGTGCTCTGCATTATGGTGTTGGTAACTTTGACCGACATTTACTCAAAATGTGGTTCATAGACTTTGACGGGCAATTTCTCCTCCAGTTTTGAAGCTATTGAGAAGATTTTTTTTGCATCGTAAGGAGCAAAGTGAGTACAATAAATACAAGTGGGAGTTTTTTGAAAAGTAGATTTGAAATTTTTTCATCGACCATAGAAAAAAATGACTATGTTTTTAATATTCAAATAGTCAATTTTTTTTTCAGGAAAAACAAAAAAACTCTACTAGTTATGGTAGATATTTTGATTATAAATCGAACAAAAAAGACCATTTGTCTCTATGTACAATATTGGCTGAGCAATTGAAATTTTAAAGAATTTCCATGTAGGGGGGAGGGGAGGGGGGAGGGGAGGGGAGTATGGGTAAATTTCAAAATTTTTAGGGCTACAACTGTTTATTTGAATGTCATAAACATGCTGTGAATACCCGAAAGCTTATTTCCCTCCGAAAGTATTTTTTTATCATTTTTAAAAAAATTCATTTCAAAATTCGTTCGCTTCCTTTAAGCTCCCTGAACCTGTATGGCGTAGCATACCATTTCTCAAGGTTCACCTCCGGGTTGTGCGTTACTGATCCGAAGTTTCTATTTCCCTGTTCATATTGTCTTGTTATTCAGCTAAATATTCCTCCTTCTATCCCATACTCAATCTTTGATCTAATTTATTCATGACTTATTACTACGGAGACGACTTGATTCACCAGTCCCCACTCAAACCTCAACACACCTCTCCTTGCTCCTCTAACCTCATCCGTACTTGGTTGTATTACTCTGTACTAGCGTTCTTTACCTCACAAATTCCAATTCACACAGTTTCACAATTAGGAATAGTTTACATTCGTTTTAAAAATAATGTGAACTTCAATTAATGATTTCTGAAATGAATTGACATTTCCGTGTCTAATTGATCGGTGTGCAAGCACAAATTTAACGCAGTATCTTCATAATCATTCGACAAAGAATTAATGTCATTCGAATTTCTGACGACGACGATGTAATTTTGTTTTTGTTCATTTCGAAGTAAGGAATTTTCGCGACCCATAAACTCCTGAAAATATTTCAGAAATAGTAGCTACTTATAAATTTGTGTCCTTCAGAATCCATCGATTTCCTTTTATCTCTATTTTAATACATAGTTTCATGACATGGATTCCATGGACGAAAGCTTAATTGCAGTGATATTTAAACGCAGAAATTATATTAACAAATGATGAATGCACTTTGCTCAAGTACAGTTTCCTGTCTTGGATTTTGCTTATTTGTTTTCCTTCATGTTACTTCAATTACATAACATGTTCAAGAATTTTATATCGGCGTTTAATTTTACGTGAGTTGTTAAAAATTGATTCAGTTTTATTAAGCTTTGTCATTTGTTTCTACAGATATACCTTGAAAATGACCGCAGTAGAAGGTCGAAACGTCGTCTTTTATTTAGCTTGCTCATAGTTTTACTCTAGAGTTGTTCTTTTTAAAATTTCCGTTGATCTAAAATGTGGTCTTAGAAAAGTGGAGAAATTTTTAAAAACTCACGTGTACATAACATATTGTGACAAGAAACATTTAGGGTTTCTTATACTGAAAATATGGTGAAAAACGTACTTGCAATACTTCGTGACGCGCAGCTGAAAATGCAATTTTAAACACGGAAAATTAGAAAGTAGTAACAAGACGCAAGCAACAAACTGCCAGGTAAGAAACAAGCCACGCAAAAAACTCGACGATGGTAAATTAAAAAATAAACATTTGACTGAAACCGTTTTAAATCGGTAAAACTGGCTAAAAAATGTTCGAATGTCATCATGAAACAGCGCTGCACTATTTGAACCGATAAAATCCCATTTTCCGATGTCGCTCTGCGCATAAGATCATCGCAGGCCAGGGAGGCAACAAGTGGACAACCCTCGGAGCTGGAATTCCCGCCGTTTACCCTCGCTCGCCTGCCGGTCCAAAAACTTCCTTGTTTTTCTTCACGCGCGCGACTTCGAGCGACGATCATTTATCCGCCCCACGAGCGTGGAACCATGAGCTTGCAATAGTTATGTCTCACCCTGCGTCTACGTGGTGTTAGGTATTCATAACCTTCGGATTTGATTTAAGTGACGGGAACGAGTACTGCACGTATCATTTTGCGTCTGAATTGGAAACTACATACACCTGTACATCCATTGAAAACCAAGCTATGAGTAGAGGAATCATCAGAAATCGAAAATACATAAATAAATTCATTCATTTATTATGTATCGCTGAATTTTTCAAGCGTGATTTAGTCAAAATCATAGGTGGGAATCAAAGTACATAAATTTTGAGCTGTATTTCATTCTACTTCATGGAATAAATATTTTTATGCATGATTCAAATTTTGATAACATTACTTACCACTGAGTTGAGTTATTTAGAAATTAAGCTACGACCAAATTTAGAAACATTGGTCTTATAACAAGCCATTAATTTTCAAATACAGTTAAACTGCGAGTTGCCTGCAAAACGTGAGACCAAGTTTGAGCACCCATGCAAACAGGGGGATTTTGGTCCAAAGAAACAACTCATTGCGTATCTGTATAGCTCCGGCGACGCGAATTATTTTAAATTCCATCCCCTGGTAATGATATGAACTAGTTTCCTGCGTCAGCGTTGTCAGTCGAGGGTTTACTTTGAGATATGAATAATTTAATCGCCAATAACTGCAATTTTGATGGTTCATTCATATTTAATAAATCATCGGCAGTGTCAATATTGTTACAGAGTGCGTTATCTTATGTATCGTTGTTGGGTGCAAACGCACTGTAAAGCTAGGAAATGGACACAGCAGCGATGGACAGTCTGTGATGACCGCCGCTATCATATTGTTTCCTATTAATCAGAGTTCCTGCGAGAACAGCTAGCAAAAAATAACAGAAAACCAAGACTCCATTCGAGCCTCGAGAGAACTAACTCGATTTAGGAAAAATTACTGAGCAATATTGAATTTCCATTATGATGCTTCTACCCCACGACAAAGGCAAAAAATAAACTAACCGCTGGTTCGCGCATGAATTTTTTTCTATCGGTTCTTAGAACAAAATTTAAATGAGGGATTCCGTAAATTATGCGAAAAACGGTAGCGTCGAATGAATTTAACTGAATAAATGCGTATAAATTGCGAGTGAAAAATGGTTTTGTTTCCATAACAGGATAACACTTTTGCAGAAAAGTTTACATTGAATTAGAACACCATGAATGAGAGCAACTGAAATCTAGCTTTAATATACGTTTACAGTTGAAAGCTGAAGGTGAAAAATTGTTATAATTGAAAATTTTTTACAATAAATTCTATGTAGTTACAAAACTCTAACTGAAGATTTTCATAAGTTAGCTCATTTCGCACGTATTGTAGTAGTTGATTTGAAAATCAAAAAGGGAGAAAACTTTATGGTAATGATAAATTTTAATTTTGCGTTTGCACGAGTAAAGTGCTACATCCGTATATCCTGTTCCAGAAAGTGCTTCGAAATAAGATACATGATTAACATTTTGAAAAACAACGATACACTTTTGATTAACTGAGAAAATTCTAGTCCATGATTGTTAATGTAGTTACGTCTTATAGTACATAAATAAAACTTTGGCAGGTAACTTTTGCAGTGGGCAATTCGAGGAATCTTCGATCAGTTCGTAACCAAAGAGGGAATGCGTTCACTGTAGAGTCTTCCATTCTCATCACGAGTAATAATTTTTCATAATGTAACGTCCATAAATTGTAGCAATAATTTCTAAATCAGAATATAAATATGACTGCATGTTGAACTCCTAAGGCACATTTATAATTTATACACAAGTATGTTCCATTTGATTTGTGCATGCTAGTGAGATATATTTTTCCTTGAGAAATATCACTCAGCAATCTATATCTTCAAAGGAAATTCATTTGTAGACATCAATTCACCGAATATTTTTTATTCAAAATATTAAATATTATTTGAAAATCTGTTAAATTTAACTCAACTTCGGCGGTGGAATATTTTAAAGTCTGTGTCTATTGAATGTGTAAATAGACTTGACTTATAATATTCATCGTCACTGTTTCAATAAGGGTTTCTGTAAATATCCTTATTTACGTGCCAGGTGGTAGACAAATGGTGTGGCAAATTGTAGAGTTCGAATGACAGCGCCAGCTCGGGCCGGGACATCAAATTTTTATCTTCATCGCATATGTGAGGGACCACAGCACGCGTTTAGAATAATTCATTTATTCCTCATTATTGTGTGAACTCTCTTCACAATAATCTAATTGCGGCTGCTCGCTATCGCAGGTAAACTAATCAAAAAACCCGATCTGAAAACGTTGGAGCATTTTCAGCGGCTATGGGGGCTCCGATTTGGATCTGAACCTCGATCACTTCTCCGCCATGTTAAACAAGGATCAACTTTACTAAAGAAAAGTGCTGTATGCGGGAAAAACACTGCGAGGGAAAGAGAGCTAAAATGTTCCCGAGCGGAAAACGTTGAGCTTGTCTAGGCCAGCTGAAAACGTCCGACGTTTGTTGGCGAGGGAGGATACAAAAAGCAAACGTTCCGCTCAGTGTCGGCTAGCGCAGCCTGGAGCTGGGGCCCGACGGGGCGTGGAGAGATAGAGCAGATTATCTGTTAATGGAGGGATGCCGTCTATGGGCCGCTCCTTAGTATAGATGGGACGTGTACTGGCCGCTACTTGGTACTGCCTGGTGTTGATGGGGCGCTACATAGTTCTGTCAAGTGTTGTTGGCACGCTTTTTAGCGCTGCCAGGTGTTGATGTAGCACTACTTTATACCATTAGGATACCTTTAGTACCATAATGGATCAGGCAATTCTTTTCTAACAAGCCGTAACAACGTAAACAGGTGAAACAGACTATGCAATGATTGAAACGAGGACTACCCAGTAGAGTATGCTGTAAGTAACGTAGGTATAGGAGGAATGAATTGTAATTGGTTAGAAATCTTAGAACACTTTTTTATATTATTGTGGTTTTCATACGTGATTTACAATGAGTACAATGAACGTGAGTACAATTACAATGAATACGTGAGTACAATGAACGTGATTTCCTTTAACATTTATAGAGTGTCTTATTTTTCGGCGATAAAAACATAGAAGCCACGTTGCTCGTTCCACCTGTTTCAGCAACGCCTGACTTCAATTTAGTTCCGCTGCTGCTGGAGGGGCAAGAGCACCGACACCGACCGAGAAGTTACCGATGTCGACCAGCGAATTTTTCAACTCGATCTAGGCCTTGCGTGTAAAACTCAGAAGTAGGGATTGTACAAATATCTACGCTCATTTCATCGAAGTTGGTTTGTACTGGATCGTTTTGTTGCAGATTTTCAGCTAGATGTAGAAAACTAACCATAAGAGTAAAAAAGATCAAAAATCTATCTCCCTCTAAAAAAATTTTTTCCTAAATTATGCGCATGAAGTCATTGGGAACACTTCGATCCAACCATCGCTGGACCTCAACCATCGCTGGACGCACTCGGCCAATGCCTTCCACGTTGTGGAAGGCATTGGCTCTAGAGTCTACTCTGAACCCCGGTTAATGCCTGCTACATACACGAGGCATTACTGCTGTTTAACGGTTGATATAATTCTCAATGCTGTCGAAAAAGTCATGTGACTTCACTGTTACGTCACGGATGTCAAGATTCCATCTGATCAAATTTCCCAAATGACGCTGCTTATTGCATTCTGTTGTTACGTGATCCATTTTTTATGAAATCACAATCTCACAACTACAACATCAGGTGTGATATACCTCCTTTAAATAACTCGAATTATGATCTTTCATTAATAATTTCAACGAGATATTCAAGAAACACCCCTTCTAGCCTCGAAATGAGACAATTTTTGTTGATATAGAGGTATAATGTATTTAATAAGTGACATGATCGAATGATTTAAATTGACAAGCGTGTAGAGTATATCAATATAGCATTATTTTCAGGGCAATTATTTATTCGGGCATGTTTGATATCGTCAGTGATGTTTCATGATTGTCATTCTATTTTTTCAACAATCATCATTCCCTCTCGTTCTCATCCTGGCTTTCACAGGTAATGAAAGACACCATAGGGCACTCATTTCACAATTGAAATTCACGAACGATGATGAACGATAGATTGCAAAACTGCTGCGAGAGAAGCGTGATTAGACATGATAGTAATTATACGAACAACTGATATTTTCCTATAACAGATCCTCCAGACGGGGATGCCAAACAAAATACAGTTTATCCATCCCAATAGTACCCGCCAACTGATAATACAACTTCTGACATGGTGTTGGGAAGAGGAGACTGAGAAGCTGGTTATTAGATTAAATTAGTATCGTTCAAGGAATTAAAATAAGATTCATTTTCTCTTTTTCTAAGCCTGCGTGAGGAATTACACACTGCGGTAACGTTTGAGCCGAACACACCCAGTTCCTCTAATGTGAATCCACATTGGAAAGAATACAAGATAACCAGCAATTGACGGTGGAGAGCCGAGCTCTTCTAGTATTGACAAAAGCGATACGTGACACTAATGCAGGGATAGGAAATATTCAAAGTAAATGCTAGTTTATTTCATTTCAATAAATGAATGCTGTATCCTGTGAATGGGGCGGAAGAAGGGAGAGACGGACACCAGCACGCCCGGATAGCGCCCCTCCAGCACCGTGCCACGATCACCGTCACGGGAGAACATGCAATTAATAATATTTACTATTAGTCGTTAGCGACTGCTAATAAAGTTGTAGGCTGAAATATTAGCTCAATTGAAATTGATCTCGCGCCGCTAAATAAATGGGTCCGAAAAACCGTGTGAGCAAATTTTAGAATCGCGACACGAGATTAAGGTGTTGGTGAACACGATGCCCTGCAGAAAATTATGCAGGGCTCGAGAGTTCAGCTTTCGCAATTTTTAGGAATAGCTTATCTAAGACATTTAATTCTAGTCTAAGGAAATATACCCAAGCCTAAGTTAATTGTAGTAATTTTTAAATAAAGCACAACATTATTAAATTTGAGCTCTAGATTTAAATTATACCAGAACATAAAATTTAACACTAGTAGTAATTGAATTTGAAATTTGAAGTAATAATTGCAAACTGAATTTAAAATCCTAATTCAGTTAATTTATGGCAATGTTACGTAAATTTTAAATCTCCCATTATTTTTAAGGTGAGTGAGGCAGGTTACTTTGAGTTGCAACTAACATCACTATCGTAATATTGTGACGCTAACCATTTCGGTGGCTCACATCATTTAAGCAGCCGAATTCGAGTGGCGAAGCAGAAGTGAAGAGCAGGGAGGCAGTAGGTCGGCAGGAAAGAATAGCCCATCATTGCACCGTCACGAACCTCGCGATAAAGGAGCGAGGTAGGACGGATGATGGCAGCCTGGACACTGGCCACGCTCAGGAGCAGATCTTGCGGTACGGCTTAACATAAATGAAGAGTAGTAAACATGGTCAAGTCAGGCGGAAGGCTGGTGCGAAACGACGCTCTCGTTGTAGCTGAGACTGCAGAGGTCACTCTATCTTCGGAGTATTTAAGAAGAAGAAAACTTTACTGTGAAGGATACCGAATGGTTGCGCCTTTTTATTGAAGTGAATTTTAGAGAGATTTTAGTTCGATTTAAATTTCCAAATTTTTAAGGGAGATGCTTATATAAAAAATACGCTTGCCAGAAAAGAATACACGAAAAAAAACTTTAGTTTTTCTACACGTATCGCTGAGAACAAACGTGTTACGGACGGCTGTAGTTACATATGCAAATTAACCAAAAGTAATGTGTGCAATTCTCATTGAACATTGAAAATATCAATTCTATGCCTAATTTCGATAAAATGGATCACACCCTAAATTCTCAACAATATAAAGACTGGAAAATATATTTTTCGAAGCGATGTGGCTACTCGATGACGTGGTAGAGGTGAGTTTACCGCAAGAGAGAGGGTGATGTCGGCGTCCTCAAGAGAGAGGGTGATGTCGGATGAGCAGAGACGCCGGCGTTCATCCTATTAAACATTCACAAGGATTGTAGAGCAGATTGTGCACATGCTTGGTCGTTTGACGAGGACGAGTCTCTTACGAGTCAACGTCGCGATTGTCTTCGAAATAGAATTGTAAAAACGTTGGCGATATATGCTCCTTTTCGTTGTAGCGTTCATGTTATTCATATTTATAAGTGGTCGTGGGATAACCACAACACCATGTTTATTAAGGAGATAATATTTTCTTAATTCTGCCGAATTTGAGTGGGAAATTCACATGAAATTTTATAAGATTTTAGCTCCCATAACATGCGCATGCTGCGATCCTGTAGATCGTCCAATGTAAACAACCTGACGCAACATTTGCCTAGATCCCGGTGTTGTGTTTCCCGTCTTTTAAATATGAAGTGGTCTAATTTGTATTAGGTGTGGGTCGTAAATGTTGCTTGACCGAGTCTGAAAAAGATACTATTATCCCTGCATTAGGAAAGGCAAAACTACACTAGAAACAGCAGAAATGATAGATAGTTATAAAAACAGTGAAGAACTTTACCGGTGATCCTACGATGGTACGTTAGATAGTTGATTAAGGTCGGTCAAGAATTTTTCATGCCATTCTATGCTACACATTCAACGTGAAGCTGTAAAAAGTCCTGGATTGAGAAGTGGAGAAATTTTATTTGCTTTGGTTTAATAAATGTATCGAAAAATACTCGACGATGTCGTCAACTGAAGGATATGCTGAGTCAGTAAAACCAGTTCCAAAGACTTATTGAGAAAAAGTCTCATGTAAAATCGACTGAAATAGGCAGAAGACAACATTACGGTTGACTTATTTGAAGTTTTGTTCACCGACGTATCGTGTGCAGCGCATGATAGCCCTGATGGTTTGAGCAAACGATGGGTGATAAATGGACGACGGAATTGACATCATCATTAAGGCACCAACAATTTAGTGCAGGGATTATGACCTGGGCTGGAATTAATGGAAGAACTTTAGTTAGCCCATGGAAAGAACCAGATGGTATTTAAATGACTTCCAATCCATACGTAGCTTTTCTGCAGGAACACCTAGTAATGTGGTTTAATAGACAGATGAGACAAAGGGTAACATTCAAAAGAAACATTTTTCCCATCAATTTTTTACCCATCTCTTCCAAGGATTGTCACGTCATCGAGTAGTCATGAAGTACATATTTCCATGCATTGGTTCTTTTTATCCCTTTAGAATTTAAACCATTTGATTGAAATTAGATGTAGGATTCAGTTCGTCATTAATTAACCAGGATTGTGGATCTTCCTACCAATTAGCCGCTCATCACACATTCAAAACCGTTCATCACACGTTTGTCCCAACTCGTATAGAAAGGGCTTGTCTCTGACAGTTAGCCTCAAGCCAAGGCACTCATTCGGAGATAGGCAGATATAGAGTTCACTCACGAGGAATTTGTTTCATGTATCTTCATGACTTTGGTGATGATCCCGTAGTCTTTTCGATGTAAATTTGTAACGGTGAAACTGAGTATTTTTGTAGCAAGCGCAACTGTGTTGTGTGATTTTCCTAAAGGATTCGAGGCTGAGAAGAACATTCTCACCTTGACCACTTGTAACTAAATATACAATAATTCGATCAGCCTCTCCGTCTTCGCGCCTCCGATGCCCAAATGGATCAGTGAGATAAGTTATTGCAATTACCGAGTTTCTAAATTGTACTCTTTCTTTTTTTTAGATTTTCTTTGTTACTTAGGAAGTAAGAGAAAAAGAGCGAGAAATGGGAAAATGGGACGAGAGATGACCAACATGAAATATTACTGACGATATAGAACATGCACAAATAAATAATTGCTTTTAAAATACTGCTAAATTGATGTGTTCGGCATGCTTACCATAACAATTACTTTATCACGTTCAAAATGATTCATTCAATCATGTGACTCATTCATCGAATTATGCAATTTTTTCAATTTTATTTTTTGCATTTGTGACTGATGGCGACGTATACCAACTCCCTCATTGGAATGATTTTTCTTAAGGATGTAATTAAAAAAATGAAACTCTAACAACATGCTATAGCGGTGGAAAAAAAGAGACCTCGAATAGACAATCGTGACATCTGATGCCACAACAGTGGTATAAAATATGATAAAATCTGAGAATCCCTGACACACAATTTTACAGGAAAAATTGTAAATTGTCACCTGAATTATTTACATGCAACTCACACCTCGATACATTAATATTAATGAGATTGAAAAGAATACTTAAAACCAATGACAGAAAAATATTTAAAGTGCACAATCCCAAGAATGATATTGCAGGGCTTTTAAGCAATGCTCCAACCTCTCAGGAATATTTAAGAGTACCTGCAAAAAACTCCTTTTAAATAATACTGTTCTATAGCAGTATTTGAAATATACAATCTTTAATCTTGAAAACTATTCTGCCTGCTCTTCACGACCTAATTAAGATGAGTTTTGGAAAAAGGGAGAAATTTTTGACGAGACCAGATCTGCTTGTCAGCAATGCCACAAAATCAGCTGTGCATGTCCTTCCTATGGTAGCCTTTAGCTTTAATCCGAATTGCAAACTGCCAAAATAAGGCGTGCTTTAAGAAGTCCGTGCCTTCGTTTGGAGCGCTTTTCAGCGCTGCTAGATTGATTCTCTAAGACGTATTCAGGGAGCGTGGACTTTCACTATTATACAAGCATACTTGAGATAACGGTATGCTCTAATTAGAAAGGAACTTTAAGCAGGAACTTTAAATTTCAAGAGGATATAGATCTAAAACACGTATCGCGTCAGGTTCAGTTTCAGTTTCAGTGTCGTCGTGTTGACGTTCTTGACTCCATCTCAGTCTAGTGACATGAATATTATTGAGCTAATGCAAAACAGCCTTTGGCAAACGCTCAGAAGATAGACCAGATCAAAATAATGACAAAAACTTCAAATGATGATGATTTGGAAGCAAATACTTCTGGCGACAATGGAAATAAGTCGATCGACTCGACGTCTGGCATTGCCAAACCGTATTTGACGAGAATTATTTGCAACAAAATGCTGAATCTGAAAATTACTCATCTTTGTTTTCGTTTCTCTCTAACGTCATTCAACGACGAAGCACCTGATTTCTTTAGGCCATTCCAAATTGGCTTTTGAATGATACGCTGAAAATTACCACAAAAATAATATTTCTTTAATCTTTGTATAAAGACTGCTTTATGATAATTTGATGCTGTTTCTAATACCTCAATATTTAATCCCAATCTAAAATATTTTTGGGGGTTGTTTCACCTACGGATAGAATTTTTTTTAATACGTGCGCAAAGGTTTCGTTGTGCTTCACTTTAAATTTCATGCTTCTTGCATAAATAGTTTGCGAGAAATCGATCGTCGAAGTTGCGTAGTAGTTGTGTTCGCGCATGAGATCTGAGACTTAAGTAATACATTGTAAATTTAAATTTCGCAAATCTTCGACGTCTATTAACGTAGAGACTTGGTTCAGAGTGCACTCTACTGGTAATTGACTGTTCTATCAAATGTCGTATCAGCATTTCCTACTTATGTCTTTGAAAAATGTAAGTATTTGCTAAAGGTAGCTATTTTCATTTAATTGGCTCCTCTGTAAAATACACGTTTTAATATTTCTGGTAATGTTTTGGCTCATGTTTGGTGACGGAGCGACTTGGCTTAGGGCTCATTTTATTCGTAATTAGATTTAATGCAATTTATATTGATTACATATGCATTTTATGTTTTTCTTTTTCTGAACCTTTCATTTAGTAAAAATTTTTTTAATTCCTAAAATGTCACTAACAACAAATTTGAATTTTGACTCAATAACAATCGTAGAATATTGTTTTCTGAGTGCGATGACACTAAAATCAACTTTTAAAATCAATTTGTTTAGCTTAAAAGTTGCCTTAAAAGTGCCCCCTAACATGTTTTTTCATGAATAATTCGTTTTCTATGCAAAAATTCGAAAAATTTGGATGAGTAAAATCGTTCCAAAATCAGAATTTAGATATGGGGTGCGATTTTCAGATAAATCTGCCCAAAAGGGAAAAAGTTCCTCCAAAAACGAAACAAGACATGCTGGGTAAACAAGAAAAATTGATTTAAATATGTTCACTGTGTTTAAAATAAACATGTCAGGGCAAATACATTAATACTAAGGCGAAAAATGTACTCTTGACGTATCATAAAATTATAATTTACTCTATTTAAGGCATTAGTATGATTCATTCACTGAAATTTAAACTTCTGACGTTAGGAAAAAATCAAACACAACGGGAAATATACAAAAGTAAAAATTCATCGTAAATCGGTCAATTAAAGACGAAACTCCGAAAATAGGGTGGCAAAAATATCATAAAAGGTTACACAAACTACAAACAGGTACATAAATACTTGGTTGCATAGCCCTTATTATAGTAGCCATAGCTCCGACTCGATTTTCATAGACGAGGTGAGGATCTTGGTCAAGTTCTGATGAATGTTTTCAAACTTTAAAAGAAACTTCTTCTAATTTTGTCTGGGTGGTCAGTTGGCTCGTAATTACGAGCCAACTGACCACTGACTGAGAACTCGAGTGTTCAATTTCTTCCAGACATTTTCAATCATATTTAGTCTTGTCCGGAGTTTGAGAAGGCTGGTCTAAAACCTTGATTCTCTCGTTGCGCAGCCAATCCAAGTTATTTCAATCGTTTGGGATAATTATCTTGCCTAACTCCTCAACTTTACGAAACTGTGCAAGTTCATCACGTGTTAAAAACGAAGAAAATTGCTTATTCTATTTACCGAAACACTGTCAAACTATGAAATTCTATATTACTCTCTCTGTTTATGAAAAGCAGCGTTTCAATATTGCTAACATCACCTTCAGGCTGAGAATATACAGGAAAAAATTACAGTTACATCGGTAAAAAAGTAAATCCATGCACTGCTCAAGCTAGACCCGAAGCAATAAAAATACAGAAAATCACAGTTGAAGATGGCTAGATAGGAATGATTTCTGCATAATTGGCTAAATTAATCACCAGATGACTATTTAGCAGTACACAACAGCTGTATATTCATGGCATCAGAGGCAGAGGCGAAATCAAAGATCGAGCGGATGTTTCAAACTTTTATGCTGCACTCCCATTGAATAATTTCAGGGCAAAAAATCATTAATATTTTCATTGAGGGCTGGTTCAAGTTTGTGGATTTGCTTCGCTTTTACTATTTGAGCATGCTCTTCTTTAACATGAAATGATATTTTTATAGTTGAACGTAGGTCTTCGTTCCAGGGGCTACGACAATGGTTTACTTCGTCACCGGACGCAGGAGTGGCGTCGGGACCAGCCCGTGATCTTGCGGGGAGCTGCGACTCGAGGCAGATTTGACATCTCCCTCGTCTCTCGAAGCTTGCGAACAATTCCGCCATCAGTTGAGCATGGAATTTTCAGTAATTTTCCTAAAGGTTAATCGTTCATTACGAAATAAAATATTTACTTGCGAAAAACTTCGTGCATTTCTTTGACTTTCGGCTGAGTTTTTGCAGAGAAATCATCAACAACATCTGGAGAGGCAGTGATATGCCAGTCGTAGTTTGTTGAGATAACGTGTGCTTCTGGAAGTTTCTATAAAATTTATATAGTCTTACTAAAACTAAAAAGATGAGATCAATTTTAGCTTCATGCTTTTGTCGTAAGCATTTATTTGTTCCTTTGATTTTCAGGTTCAATAAATTTTGTAGTTCTGTTCGAATATTTTCGTAAATATATGTTCTTTGAACTACCAGAACTCTTCACCCTAAACAGGGCTTGGAATTGTCAAATTATGCTTAAAATAAAATTGTATAAATACTTTTGTAATGGTACTGTATGTATTTTAAATGGTGCAAAAACTGAAAATTATTAAACTACTTCTACTTGTTATTTCCCCTAAATTTTCATTCTGTTAACATTCAGATGTAATTCAAATTCTAAACAATGTGTGACTGCGATCCATTGATGACTATCGGCTGCGATTAGTGGTAGGTTGACTTCAAAGAATAGATCACTTCAAGTCTGAATGAAACAAAGTTTAACCTCTGTTGCCGCTTTCTTTGGGCCAGTTAAGCTGTTGATGTGCTATAGACATGCCAGTTAGTTTGCACTTTGTATGGGTTTCCTCTAGAAAACAGTTTATTTAAAATAGAGTAAAAACATGAAATGTTGATACATTGGTTTTTAAAAAACTTCAACATTGAAATCCTTAACTGATAATAACACACTGGTATCATAATACCCTTGCAAGATGTTGAAACAAAAAATGATTGACAGAAAAGCACAACTAAAAAGTGAGTTCCCTTCGTTGCGCAATCTGATTTTGAAAGTGCATTTAAATATAAGAAAATTAGAGAACACAATCCTCGCAACGCTAAGTTAAAAAATGCATAAGTTTGTGCTCACTTATTTTGATAAAAAAGGGAAAATCGCGTTCCAAGACCTCAACTTAGAAAGAAGAAGAAGAAAAACAGTTTATTTCCCATAGAGATGGTACAAAACATCATTGGCATTTTAAAGTATCTCAGAGTAAGGAAAATACACTTATATGATACACACACATGAGTATTGTAATACCCATGTCACTAGTCTAAATAAATGATTGAGGGCAATGTATCCCTAGTGTTGCTTAATCTAGATTTGATGACAAATATAACTAAAAACCCTTAAAGTTTTTTTTTTTCCTGTTTCAGCACTGATGATGGAATTTTAATAATTCCAAAACGTATGCAATAAACGTAATATTCGTTTTTACTCTGGTTCTTCTTTTTATTCTACGAGTAAGATTTTCTACGAATCGTCCTATTGGAAGGATATATGTAACTACAATTTTAAAAGAAAACACGATTCGCGTCACAGTGTACTCGTATAGTTGAGAAAACTCTTTTTGGAGCACACTTGCAGTGAAATCCGAACTGAGTGACTTGCGGTATAAGAAATTTGTTGAAACTAAAGTAAAACGGGTGGATCAAAATAATTCTGCGTCTAAGGCAGCGAGGTTGACATTCAGAACTATAAATATATATTTTTTATACGTATAGACTAGTATTCTAATCAAGGGACTCGGAGAAAAAGTCTTTTATCACTCCACGAAATTATATTTCCATGCTAATAATATTGAAACAAAACAGTCTACATGAGTTAGAAAGATGAAAATGATTATTCTACAACGGTTACCAAGAAGTGTACAACATAATTAGAGTGATACGCGAAAGTGACCTCCAAGGTAGGGTTGTCATAACATTCTCAAGATCGTATAATGATTTGCATCACACAAGACTGACAAGAACACTTAAGGATGTGAATAATAGAAGAACACATAAGTGTTCTATAAAGTTACCAAATCAGAAAAAGTTACGTTATTTTCGAAACATGAAGCAAATGTCTTCAATTGAGAAACATAAATAGGTGCCATGACGAAAAATGTATCCTATATCTGGTTAATTGAAATTGAGTAGTATTTTTAATACACGGAAGTAATAAAAATAAGAACTTTGTAGGGTGATAACACTTGTGATACTTTGCATGTACATTGACATATCCGATGATTGACATCTACATTCAGGAATCGTATACATTTCCTTGTTTTGGAATTGCACAAGCCAATTGCCTTAATCATCGTCAATATGTATTGTAGGTAGAGGATAGCTAAATGGCCGCGAAGCAAATCTAATTTCCCCCAAAAAGCGCCGGAGAATCATTAGGTGCGCCTCTAACCAGGTACCCCAAAGCGCGTTCCAGCCTTATAATGTGCCTACCTGCCAGCTTTCATGTGAACCTTTTTGGGAACCTTTCCATATTCCTGCCTGCAACTTTTGAAAATCTCCCTGGAATGAATATCCATGCTATTTGTTTAGCTTCGGGACTTAGTAAAAGACAACAGATTTTGAGCCATTCAAGCCTTCGTGCCTTCTTACGATCGTGCTTTCTCACCATCGTGCCTTCTTACCATAGTGCTTTTTCACCATCGTGCCTTCTTGCATTCGGTCTTTCTCAAAATCGTTCCTTCTTACCACCGTGCTTCTTCACCATCGTGCCCTTTTACCATCGTGCTTTCTCACCATCGTGCCTTCTGGCATTCGTGCCTTTGTGTGACGTCTGTGACTTGATAGTGTCGGATTTGAGGCCCATACTGACTTGGCTAGTTCTACAATAGGACTGCATGGTTTTGAACTTATGTTTATTGTAAAAATCTATTCCCTAATAGTAATCAAATGCCACAAGTAGTTGTTTACGTAAGTGGGTCTTCCAGTGCTTAAAATTAGTCAAACGTCACGTTAATTTTAGTAATTTTCCATCGAAAACGCATCTTTTGAATTCAATTACAAGAATTTGCATTTTTCTCTCACCCAACATTTGAGAGGAGGGATTTATTCCCCTAAACCCTCATGTCAGTGATGTGGTGTGAACGTTACTAATTGTCCGTAAAACACTGTCCCAGAATAATTCAAGCTCAATCTTGAGGTGAGGCGAAAATTTCAACCGATCATCCATAAAGCAGCTTGAATTTGTATTTTCTTCATATTGTAATTTTATGCAAGTCAATTGCGAATTGTACTGAAAACTTCATCCAGCGTGTTACAAATTTGTTTAATGAAAATTCTTTGGAAAATAAATATGTTTCGATAAGCAAACATAACTTTTTTAGCATTTTCCACCTATGCATGTATCCACGGACACCTCAACATCTAATTTTATTGTTTATTTGAAACAATATTGGGATAGATCCAGAAATGAAATGAAATCGACAAATTATTGTATGATCTCAGAAAATTAATGTTAGGCCTCTTTCTAACCTTCTTTGCTTTAATCACTGTTCCAAATTCTCATAGATATGGCAACTTCATCAAATTCTCTAGCAAAACATGACACAAATCTAGAATAGAATACCGCATCAAAAACGGGTTGTCGCTAAGTCCCGTGTCGTCAGCCAGCATTCACGCACAAGCACCAAATGAACGTATGGTTTTTCTGATAGCCATGAGGGGAATGTTTATTTTCCATTCCATCACAGAGGAGTTATGGAAGTCCTGTTTCATCGCTTGTTGAAAACTCTCTGGACACCTCACCCATTGAAGGAAAAAGTTGTTAGGGATAAAAATGTTGAAAAACTTCTAGAGAACTAATGATATCGATGTAGAATTTTTAATTTTCAACAAGGTTTTTTTAGCCACCGTACATCAAAGCGAGACCCAGTCAGAGAAAAAAGCTAAAACTCGACGTTCTAGTAACAGAACGGTGGAAATGAAGAAAGAAAGAAAGAAAGAAAGAAAAACAGTTTATTTCCAATTCAGAAGGTACAAAAGTACCATCATTGGTTTTTAAATATCTTAAAGTTAATACACTTAGAGGATACACACACGAGTATTGTAATACCCATGTCACTAGTCGAAAAATGATTGAGGGCAATGTACTCCTAATCTTGCTTAAACTACATTTGATGATACATGTAATGATAATTATAAGAGATAACACAACTTCATGACTTTTGACAGTTTACACATACATGACATGAAGCTTCGCAATTCTTGACGCCAGGAAATACTTCATGAATCGCTTGTTTCGGCCGATGTTCCAAAATGTTATTTCAACGAAAGAGTGAAAGAAAAAAATACATATACGAGTATAAGCCGGAGGAACACGAAAATTACAAGTTTTGTATTTCTAATTAAATCATTTTAACATAACGATCATTAGTTGATTTGCATTTATTTAAATATAAATGGATGATCACACAAAATATGTATGTTTTTTTTACGTGAATGCTTTACAATAATAAAGAGATGGCGAGTTAGGTAATGTTACAAGTTGAGAGTGAACAGGAAGAGACCATTATCTCTAGTTAAAAATGCCAGTTGTCGGTTTAGTACACACATGTGCACATGTACATGTAAATATATCCACATATACGTGCACATACATACCTACGCACATACATACACCCAACACGTAAACATACACAAATACATTTCTTTGCATCGAGGAAATCACAAGACATACGCGTTCTTTAAAATGCTGTACGATGTTCTGAAATATAGGATAATGAGCAAAGGAAATTCGTGGCAACTTTTTCAGTATGTGTTGCTGCTTACAATTTCTAATGAAATATTCTAACGATGTTTAATTAAATATTGTATCGAAAAGATTATTGGTTCATAAGCGTCTGATTGATCAAATGTGGGTGATCGCGCAACAAATATATTCATACATTTTTTATAAATGCTTTATAATAATTAAGTGAAATGAAGTATTACGTAGTGACACATTCACCCATCTACGCACGCATAGCGTGCACACGTACACATATACACAAGTAACATGTGCATAAATATCAGCGTAAACTAGTCAGTATAAACTAGCATTCCAATTGAGAAACACCGAGAAAATACCTTTTATTACGGCCTGAATTTTATGAAATTTCCGTACTAGAAACAGTGGCACAAAACAGTCTATCTGAGTCAGAAACATGAAAACGATTTACTTACAACGGTTCCCAAATACAGAAATATTTTCAGAAATATGTGGAGCTTAGGCGCGGTTGTTATAAAATACTCTAGAACGTAAGACATGATATGATAATTGCACTACACTAGCCTAACAAGAGCATTTTTGGACGTGAGTAAGAAAGAAAACACGAATGCCCAATAAGGGTTTCATATTAGAAAAAAATCACATTATCTTTGAAATATGGCGCACAATGTCTGCATTTGATAAACACACATAGGTACCACGTTTTACATGTATAAGACGTTTAAGCTTTGGATTGCTTTGCCATAATAGAATGAAATGATGTGTTGGGTAGTGTTAGAAGTTGAGAGTGAGGAAAAAGGCTGGTATTCATAGTTTATATACCAGTTGCTAGTCCAGTACACACAGGTGTATGTGCACATATGCACACCCATAGGCGCACATACACCCATATACGTACACACATATACAAATAAGCATGTTTGCAAATCCCAGCGTTGAGGCGATCAGATCATAATACCCACGCATACATTCCAAACTGTTGTGTGACGTCTTGAATCATTCAATCAAGTGATTGAAGTGTGAGAGACTCGCTCGGCGTGGATAAATGTAATGTACTAATAAATGGGACATTTTTCAACAAAAATGTTATAAACACTGCAAGCCCTTTTAGAAAAAAGCTACTGAAGCAAAAGATGAGTACGTGCACCGAAACTTTTTTAGAGCAGGATACATCGAAACGCACGCGTAAAATTATCATATGTTGCTCTGCTCCAGTATACTGATTTCAAAGAAAATGATGAAAATACTTTTTGAACAACTGTTGAATTTAAATTTTTCCCAACGTTGCCTCAAAAGCCTACGATGAAGTAATTACATATATAGCATTACATTCATAAATTCACGTCATGTTCCATTCTTGGTCGCCGGTAGCGGCGGCTATTAATAGAGTCCTCCTGCATATTTAATGCTCGTTTTCACTTAATATGCAAGAAATACGCGAAATCTCATCCTCTCTGGAAAAAAAATTGTGCCGTTGGGCATGGTATTAGAAACTAACCTTCAGTACATTTATATACCTTCCTCGTACCTGCATCATAAATTCGTAAATAATCGATATTGGTATTCACTCCCACAAATTCCATGAACAGTGGAAGCATTCCACGCTTCAGATATCGCATAAAACTGGGAGAGTCAATCTGTAGTATCAAATTAGAGGCCAATTAACTTAATCCCTACTTTGTCCAAGATACAAGAAAAGTAATTACTAATCCCCTTTTAAAGGATTTGAATCGTTGAAAATTATTTCTCGAGAGGTATGGGCATGTAATATCGCGGCTGATACTCTTGTTTTTAAAGTTCTCGTAAAAAATTCAGTTAAAGGGGAGAAAACATCATTAGCACATTGAAGGCCACGCTGACTTGCGAATATGTAGTGGAGCGAGGAGCTCAAAAGCGTAGCATTAATAAGCGTAATCTGCTGTTATTTTCTTAGTCCCTGGCATAGCTTTGAGTTATTTCAATCCTTCTTTCTCCTGTTTGACCTGTTATATGTATATTTCTTAGGGACAGAATCAGCAAAGTATGCAAAGTTAGGAGACTTTTAGTGATACAAAGATATTCAAATAGAAGATCAGTAATGCTGGAATAGTTTAAAATATGAATCTTATGGAAACAGGCGTGAATTTTCCGTCATTAATTTCAGTTCTTGAGCTGAGAGGAGCAACGCTGATCCTCACGATGCCTTCCGTAACATTGGAAAAAATTATTCTTTGACATCGAGAAAAATGACGCAACTCACGCAACTCTCTTACTGCTCATTAATCTTTCCATAACTCCGACAATGTAGAGTGCAAGCAGCTTTAATTAACCAAAATACAGTTTTGAACTTTTAAAAAGTACGCACACAAACATTTGACAGCATCTACGACGCCGTTTTTTTACAATTTGCTTAGAAACTACAACCAGCGTTTTTAGTGTTCATATCTACCCGAGACTCAATATTTTTCTTTACTCTTATAATAATATTTCTCCAACGCCTGCCACTACAAAAAGCTAATTGTATGTAAATGGATGACTTCCAAATTGCAGTGAAATATATCTCTGTCAGGCTACCAAAAACAAGAAAGTTCGAAATAGCTCAATTAGATGCAGACATGTTACAGCCAAAGGTGGCATCAAACTTACTCGAGTAAAAAAAGGGAACACAATGAATGGAGTGAATAAGCGAGCAGCGACGGTAAGAAATAATGGGATTAAACCAGTAAATGTAGTAAAAGTTGAGCAACTTAGCTGATCAGAACACACATTTCACATTGTACGCGCACAACATGCGTAACAAAATAAACAGAACCCCAATGTTTTCCTCAACAAATGACGAGTGAACTAGATCATTCATCATTCAATTTCTGCAGTGT
>JACJUY010000187.1:157104-262722 GCA_014220935.1 Platorchestia sp. MABIK | reverse complement strand
ATCTTATCGGTAGCCGTGTTCTGAAGTTTCCTCCGTAACCTTGATCCAAAACCTTCACCGTAATACAGTTCAATAGCTCGTCGTTAACGAATTCGCCCGATGTGCTTTTCTTTACTGAATAATAAATACACACCAAGCCTCAGCTACATTTATGTCTGAGCTAAATTTATTTAATAATTATTATTCAATTGCCAATGGTCGAACCGACATTCTTTCTTATGGAAATTTTGACTCTAATTGGCCCAGAAAAAATCAATGCATGTGGGTTGAAATTCAAGATCATCACTCAATTATTAAAATCACATAGACAGGCTTAAATTGAATTTATTTCTTTTGTGTTGGCTATGAAATCCTGGAATGAACAATAAATTTCTCACATTATTTGTAACTTATTGAAATCGAATTGCATAAAACAATCATGGTCTTGTCCACCATGCAGTCAGCGAATTTATAATTGAATGCACCAATCTCTGGAGACGTTGCGCGAACGTATTTCTGTGACTCGATCATCCGAATGTGGATATTTTTTATCCATTTAAAATTTCATATGATTTTATTTTACATGTAATGTGAAAATGTAGCTTATTTTTAAGAAACAACTAGTTCACATCTAAAATGTGTATAGTATCTGTACAGCAAATACTTATAATGCATTGTTTGGGTACTACGAGCGACATTAGATATGCATGGCAGTTCTACTTCCGTGGCGGCCAGTAAGTGTTATAAGTCGAGTGTCTCCTCAAAGCAAAAGAACCCAAAATTAAAATTTCGCCTCGTCTGACTGATGAATCCACGTCCCCGAGTCAGCTGCATCTCTGTGATGTGCTCTATAGAGATGTGTTCCAGTCTCATAATTAGGCTGACAAAACGTTGACACAAGTTTGTTCATGGGATCGTACCTAGAGGAACAAATGGAAGCGGTTAGAACGGAAATCTTGCGTTCTTCCCCCTGTACGAGTTAAAATAACATAGGCTGCACTTCTGACTTGAGTATAGTAAGATATACAGTCAAGTGAAACGAGTAATTTAACAGAAAATAACTTTTTTTTTGTATTTATTGAAGGCACAAAACTAAGGAAGTAACTCAATGTATACGATTAACACTAACAAACATAGCTGGTGAACAAAAACGCATTTGTCGGGTATATTCTATTAACTTAAAATATAACTAAATTTGTGATGAAAAATACTATTGGACGATTGTAGGTAAGTTTATATTTTCTACAACGGTCATTAATGTGTCAAAATTTGGGACCTCAGCTTACGCGAACCTCATCTTTTACGAATAAAAATTAGTCGGAGGTAATCAACCACAACGATTTTCGATTCAAGTCATGAATAAACCAGAAAAACTTAAAACAATTTTTATTCGGATATGTTCACGTTCACATAAGATAATTTTCAACTCGAGGATTTACTGCAATTCATGAAGCGTTCACTTCACCCCCAATAAAAGCAGCTCTTTAGAGTCCAAACAGAATTAAGAACAGAAATTTTACCAAGCACGTAAGTGGGGGAGCGGACTACTATGGCTCATATAAAGTAATTATTGAAAAATTTTGGAAAGAAAGAAAGAGAAGCCATTCGTTTAAAAAAAAGTTGACACATAAATGTATTACAACAGATTAGATTTTAAATATTTCTTAACATAAAAGTTATAAATTAATAGACAAACTACAAGAGGTCGACAACTGCCGCGTCAAGGGTTAATTATATAATTTGGAGAAACAATAAAAAAAAACATTCTCTGGGATATTTACCCTAGCCAAAAGGACCGAGAGAATATTAACACTTTAAATACTACTGGAGAACGCCTCGGAGGATGTTTGCTAAATGTTAGAAAAAAAGACCTAAAACACTTTACTAAGCAGACTAAATTACTGTTCTAAATGATTTTCGAGTAGGTAGACATGGTTAGCTAAGAAGTAATTCACAAAAAAGCACGACACGCACGTCTAAAAAATAAACAAACATACACGCAGAAATGAATTTCAAAGCTTGTTCACAATTCTATGAGTGAAATTATTGGTTTATGATTCCTAAGTTCAGATTACTCTTATTTTCATTTATCGATTCACATTTTGGGGTACAGAACCGAGCGACGCTCACTGGGGTGGCGATAAATCTCTTTTTGAAGCGGTGGGTCAGTGTTCTAATTTTATTTTATCTAGGTATCTAATTATTTATGATTAAATAAATAAACTACGGGTCACAGAGCGTTTAGCGAATGCCATCGTCTCTTCTTCCAGTTTTCATTTTTTGCAAAAAAAGGAAAGACTTCATCTCGCTGCATCGAACTATGACTGTATTGTTTGGTGCAAATGAAATAAAAAAATAATTTGGAAAACGCAAAAATGAGCTAGTTTCTAATTTTCTGAGAAAATTATGAAAAAATTCAAGTTACAGTTTTAAGAGCCCCCCAAAAAACTTCTAGGTTTCTCATTCTCTCAGTATACCTTTTAATAACATACAGACACGGATTCATGAGATAAAATAGGAACACGGTGATAAATTGGTATCGCTTAAAAGTAACAAATAGCTACAAAATTTCTACTCGTAGACAACAAGAACCTAACTGTAGTTTCATAATCGACTGCGCTCTACAGGCTAAGCGTGAGGTCTTCGCAGTGGGGCCAGGAAGAAATGAACAAAATTAGCTAACGCAAGTATAGGTATTTCAACTGCACAGAGTTTGAAATGCTAACCTCAGAGTAGCAGTGAGCAGATTTAATGGCAAACGGTCCCGTGTAGTTTGAGTAAGGCTATGTAGTACATAGAACGACAAGATGTTGCAGTACGTTAATCTCTATGACAGAAACGCGATACAGCGTGAAAGGTTTACCTAGAATTCTTTTACAGTTTAAAAGTTTTTCTTACGCTGAAGCTTATTCCACGACAGGGCTTAAAAAACTGAGAGAGCTTTTGCTTCCAAGTCAGATGAATGGTATTAATCAAGACATCATTCCTCCAATTGTTTTTTGTGTCCCCTCAGTAGAATACATCTATTGTATCGTTGTAAATTAGTGCTCCTGTAAGGAAAATGTGAGGTCCCAATTTGAAGTTTGGTAGGCCTTCTTTTTGTTGAAATATGATGCTTTTTTGTTTTGTTAAGTACCATCTTTTTTCGGTTCACTGCGTTCCTGTTTTCCAGCACCAATATCTTTCTTCTTTAACTTTTATCTTGTTTCACAGCCTTTTCTCTTAACTTTCTGTTTCTATGTGCAAGGGATCTTGTGTGGGAACACAACTTGTGCATAGATTCCCTATTTCCTTAACTCCGTACTAATTGATGCTGTATCCTTCTCCGTTTTGGAAGGTCTTTGTTGCGGTTATGGAGGCTTAAACTAACTAACTCATCTAATCTAATAGTTTTTGTCCAGAATATAAGGTGAAAGAAATTTTACAACGTCTGCATAACTCTGAGGGAGGTAGAGAGACGAGAACACATGTCGGGCTTTCTCGATGCGGAATCTTTCCGGCATTGGGGTCCAGCAGAGTTTTTTAAGAGAGAACAGAAAATTTCTGTTCTGCAAGATCGCGTTTCGTAAAATTACATATGCACCCCACTTTGCCTACGAAGTTTTTACGTTTGAAAGTTCTTTTTGAGGAAATTGAGGTATGTCTCTCCAAACTAGAATGCAATAGTCCAAACGCGATAGTAATAAAGACTGAATCACCAATAATCTAGCTTTTTCGTCAAGTGTGTTCTTAATCGGATCAAAAAACGTTTAGGTTCCGCTCACTTTGTTTGATATTGTTTCATTTTTGTCAAACAGATGCAATGAGCATTATTTTTTTAAGTGAATTCTTGAACCATTATAAGTTAAATGCAAAAAAATTAAATTACATATCAGTAAAATTTAAGAAAGGTTCATGCGAGAACTTATGCAAGAATCAACGTATATATCGAATATAAATGAAAAGTTTGACTACAGCGGGAACCTTGTAAATAAATAGAGTTCGGAGGTTACAGTGTACGTGAGTATTTCAGTACAGAGTCTATTTCAAGCGGGCCATTAATACTGGTGTTCAAATGCAAAATAAGATGGATCCAAGCTTGTATTGAAGCCAGGGAGGGGGTGTTTAATACGGTCACATGTATATCATTTGTTGCCTTCATTCTGTTCTGGAAAGTCCGTTAATATAAATGCGATTAGGGAGTGACCTTACACACACCTAGTTACGTAATATATTTGGAAGTCTTAAAGGATTGCTCGAAAATTCGTTTTATTATCGCGATAGGAATTAGAAAAATGAACTGTGAAACATAAAAATAATGTTCGGATCTGTACGACAAGCTAACGAATCGGATATTGCACCCGAAAAAACCTTGAATTACAGCGCGTGATTATGTAGGTCAAGAATTCGAACGCCATGAAAAATTTTACTCTGGAATGTTTACATCAGAAATTTAAAAGAAACCAAGTACAGATTATCTTTCAAAATTGTAGATAAGATTGACTGTTTCGGAGGTTCATTGCATCCGAAATTTAAAAGAAACCAAGTACAGATTATCTTTCAACATTGTAGATAAGATTGACTGTAGAAGATAAACTGACGCATGTTTGCCCCTTTTAAAAGAAAAGAAATACTGAAAAAAATTGAATATCTCATTTCACAATGACATCTTTCTGGGAAACGGCGGTAAAATCTCACATCATTACTTATTTCATGCGAGAAACAACAACAACTTTCATTATTTCACAAAGCATCGATTCAAATCTCAAAATCAAGCCGTTTAGTTAAACTTCGTTGGTTTATGTATACAAATTTTTGCAAAACAAAAGTAATGTGGAACGGACCAAAAAATGAATTCATCGCGGAGCCAGGCATGGCCCTGCATTAAACGGAGGCACGAGTTCTAGTTTAAAGGAAATACATTTATTTTGGAGACAGGTGTTTTATTTAAAAAATTGTGCACATAGAATCACATTCAAAAAATTGGTGAACTCCAAAAACAGCAAATAGCATATTTCTAAACTGCAGAAAGTCTGATCATTTCAGGCATATCAGCGCTGCTCAGCCCAAATACAACCAACTCATTTGACCAGCAGAATTTATTTCTAAAACATTTAACTTCTCTTTATTTTCTGCATATCATTTCAAATGGCTATAAAGATGACGATTTATAAATATAGATTTACAGCGAAAGCAAATTGAACGCCTCCTCATTCAGCAATACGCAGCCATGCCGAGAAACGCAGTGCAATTATTCGTGATGATGGTTTTAAAATAATTGACAGTTCTTTTCATGATTGAACCTTACGATTTTAGAATCTTTGCATATTTTTAAGCAAAAAACATTTTTAAACAACATGCTCAGCGCGTATCCCCTGCAGAGAGTTAATGCATTGTCGTCTCTTTTTTAGCATGGTCTGAAATTTATTATCATTTTTTATTTGCTTTTATGCCTGCGTTGAATTGATCATAATTTGTTTTTTACAGAATATACATTGGAGCTTGTCCCCGAAACGTTTTCGAGTTTTTAAATAAAATTACCAATCTCATTTGCATTTTCTTCTCTTATAAATTTTTAATGAATCTATGATTTAAGCAAACTTTCAAACTTAAATAGCAGACGCACTGTTCTAGCATTGAAATTACAACTCTGAGCATCCGCTAGGTCCTAGAAAAAAAAAATTGCTTTCAACAGATGTCATCCTAGTGCAAATTTAATAACCTCGATTTTAATTTTGAAAATTAAAGATGAAGGATAAAGGATAATTCGTTGCTGAGAACATATTCATTTAAAATGAATTGAAAACAAAGTGCATCGAAATTAAAAACTTGTTAGCATGCCAAATAAGACTGAAATCGTTTAGCACACCTAAATGCAATCTTGCAATTATAAAATCGAAATTGAAACAGCGCAGAACAACAAAAAATATGGCGCTGAAGTTGGCAGCGAGTTAGAGGCGCGGAGGCGGTGGCGCGTACGCGAGAGTGGCTGCGGGCAAAGCTAGGCTGACCCGCGCAGTCCAGGATTCACGCAAAGAAGAAGAGCACCAAGAGAAGCGGAGGTCCATTGGAAGCAGGTTTTAAAGTTGACGTGTCATTTGAGGAGGCACACATTGAGACCAAGCTTCATCCTTCCTTCCTTCCTCGCCATGTCGGACGCAGTAGGGCGGCGCTGCTAGGCCCAAACAAAGCGAGCGGAGCTGCGGCAGACAGACGCGCTGCCGGCTTCCCATGCAAATGGATGAGCATCGCGCACTTTCATCATAATTTCAAACAAAATTGTATACGAGAGTTGAACCTGCGTCCAGTATGTGTATTTTGATAAAATGAATCGCGGAAATGAAAATGCTTCGGTACAGAAAATTCATCAGATATGCTATGCTCGTGATTTATTTGCTGCACTTGATCAATATACATGAACAACACTACGATGAGAAAAGAAAACTCTTCCCATGATGAATGTAGTCAATTATGGAACAACATTAGGGTAGCGCAATGCGTCGTAGGATTCTAAAGTGAGTTATGAATTAACTTCCTGTATGCACATGGAAGAACCCCCTTTTATGGGGGTTCTTCTGCGGTCCGCTGTAAACAAAGCCTAACAAAAAACAAAAAAGGAAGTCAAGAATAACAGAGGAACAAACACAAAACACGTATTTAAATGAAATTGTGTTTCATAGAATGTTTCGCAATTAGATGAAATCTCAAATATCTTCTGCTGTAACTGTAGCTGAGTTAAATTTACCGGGTGTGACAAAAATCGAATCCAAAAGTGGAACAAATTGTGAACGGAAATGCATCGTTGAAAGCGTGAAAATGAATATACAGAATAACATACAATGACAGTAATTTTTAAATCTCAAGAGGGTGTATATTTTGAGGCACATATTTTGTACGGGTAGATATTGCATGGTTACAAGTTGCGTAAAATATAGAGTTGTAGGAGTAAAAATAGCATAAAATTAAAATCTGATAATGCATTTAAAAAGTTATCACGCACTTAGGATTCAATACATTAACTGGATTCAGATTTCAAGAATATAAGAAACAACAACGAAAAATCACTACTGATTAACTAAGACATGTCATAGCAGACTGAAATGCCAGTAGGACGAATTTTGGTACGACACATTTCATTTTTTGCATTAAAAAAAATTTCGAATAAAATTCGACGTTGTTCATTATTTTAGCTCGAGTGCATAATTGAGAACAAACTGATTACTTTCCACTGATCCAAAATTTTGTTTGAAATGTTTCAAATACTCGGTACAAAAACGCATAAGCAAAACCGAATAAGAAATTCGTCGTAATGTGAACGAACTAGAATGATGCTAGGAGATACTATAAGTTTAGTGGGAAGGCAAGTTTTAACTAAATCATTATCGAATATAGATTTATGTAATCGGCGCCGCATAGTCAATGTGTCTCACTAAGCTATATCGGTTTTATTCCTATAAATAATTGATCTAATCGTCTTTGCAATTTTTAACAAGAGTAAAAGTAAGTTTTAATCCCTCCCAAACCAAGAGTGGCCATAATCTGAACCATGATATTTTACGAGGTCTTCGAAACATTGATTTGATCTCTGCCGACTATGATGGTAAAGGAGCTTTCCTGTGTCCGAACGTTACCCGTATAACACGTAACACTTCTCCTTCAGGAATTTAAAAACGAAGAATGCACCACACATTGAAATCATATTTAATTAATCATATTTAACCTATATATTCAACACTAAGTCAGTTCTATAAAACGTTTCGGAGACCAGCTCCATCTTCAGTTACTGTTAACTGAAGATGGAGCTGGTCTCCGAAACGTTTTATAGAACTGACTTAGTTTTGAATATATAGGTAGTGTAGAGTCTTAATTAAATATGATTTCAATGTGTGGTGCATTCTTCGTTTTTAAATTCCTAATGATCATTCGCCTTAAGAAAAGTAACTTCTCTGATTATATAAAAAACAAATACGGCGAAGATGGTTTTACTTCTCCTTCAGTGATGTTGCTAGTCTTTTAACTAGGCTGGTTTTAATTGATTTCTGAATTTTTTTTAAATTGATGTCATAAGTAAGTTATGAAATTCATTGTTTCATATTATCATAAAATTACTTGGCATTCTATCTTTTCCGTAAGCAGAATGTAGATGATGATGCTGGTGGTTTGCTGAAGGTTAAGAGAAGTAACTATTGACCTAAGTCTCGCATGTCCCTATCGTTGCCTGATATTTTTAAGTATTAAAAATTTCAGAAACTTGAAAGATGAAGTAGTACACATGCAACTTTGAAAACTAGTGATACGGTCTGACGTTGCACAAATAATACTGCAGCTCAAATAAAGGTCTTAAATGTTACTACCTGAGAGATCATTTGTTGAGATTCACAGATCAGGATTCAGTATGAAGCTCTACATTTGTCTTTTATCGTTTCATGATACAGTTAGTTTATCTCATATCAAAACGAGTCACATCAGGGTTTATAATGTTCGTTTTTCTTTTTGTGTGAACATATCAACTAAAAACTATCAGAACAGTACGCGTTGTGTCCGAATTATTAAAGATCCCACGCTACAGGACGTCGAACACGCAGTTTTGTAAATGCTTACAAAGTTGCTGGAGATGAAAATCTGAAAAATAATAGCTAACGATCATCATTACTCGTACATTGAATAGCATTGTAGTTATTATTCACAAATACAATGGGACGAAAGTTCGATGGTCACATTCTATAGATGTCACGGCGAATACACAATGTGGTTCGGAAGTCATTTTTCGCTCTAGAAGTAATTTCACAGATTTTTAGTTGAAATCTTTGGATGAGAACAGCTTAAACGTAATCGTAACCAAAAACTCCGTGATTTATCACTGAATGGATTTGGCTACTTTAGCCCTAATGGTACTAGGAGGTGGATTCACCGTGTAAATTCATTTTAAACATAGTTCTTGAAACATCATATTTCCGGCAGCCATATCCTTTAAAAGAAATATTCACCACTGCCGCTAAATTCCCCCGTTTACTTCTGTGTACTTTTAAATTATAGTAGCATTACAAAACGAACCAAAAATGTAATGTAATAAGCTTGCTTAATTTGCATTTTCTTCGAAGCTGCACAGATCCACATTGAGGTTATAAGTCTGCCTCTGCCTGAGTGAATTTAGCAGAGCTTGTGCTAGACAGGAGTCAGACTGTCTGCAAGACTCAACAATACGACCTCCTGTTGATTCTACATTCAAGCTGGCGATGTACTTGGCTTTTCACAGAGATCAAAACACATAAGCTTTTTTTCTAAATTATCAAATGGTTTTTCAATGCTATCAGTTGACGCAAAGAGTTGTTTTCTGCTGAGCAGTATATATCTATTTATAAAAGTACAAAAACGCATAAATTAATAGGAGGAAGAATTTTGCTCGTCGTTTTAAAACGAATTCATTCGAACAACTCGCTTTAATTTTCGTACGCGACAGATCTTTAGTATTCACATTCCCAATCGTTAGAATTCAACTTGAAAACACCACGATATCCACTCTCTACTCGAAAAACATAAATCTCTTGAGATTTAGCCGACTATAGGAAACGTGTTGTTGCGAGCCCAATTTCAACAGCGGAATAATTCCCTAATTCTTTTCTTAAGTGAGTTAGAGACGTTCCCAATAATTCTTACACCATCATGTTTTGGAAATGAAATCTCAACAGGACACATTATCGTGAATAGAAGCACACTAGTGTGCTGAGGAGCTCAGTTGCCATTATTAATACGCAACTTCACCATTTATACTCACAAATCAACTCTGTCGAAAAATAATGAAACCCTTCAAATGTTGTTGTGAATAAAAATAAAGTTGGCGAATCATTGATCTTAAACTATCATACTTTTTGTTAATTTCTATGAACGGATCCATGGACATATACTATGTAATTTCAATATAAATACATATAAGTATATAAGGGTAGGAAAATGCTCACATACTTAGTAACGTACTTATTTATAGAAGGTCACCAAGAAAAAATAAACTTCTTCGTCATCAAGAAATGCTAATATTGAGATCAGCTCCTGGAAATGCTCAAGTTGACTAAATGCTTATACTTAAAAAGAAACGCTATTATGCTTCGCACTATATTCGAGAACAACAGAATGCTAATAACTGCTTTGCACTAAATTCGAGAACAACTAAATGATACTAACTGTTTTGCACTTATTCAAGAACAATAAATGCTAATAACTGCTTTGCTCTATATTCGAAAACAACAGAATGCTAATAACTGCTTTGCACTATATTCGAGAACAACAGAATGCTCATAACTGTTTTGCACTAAATTCGAGAACAACTAAATGATATTAACTGTTTTGCACTATATTCAAGAACAACAAATGCTAATAACTGCTTTGCACTATATTCGAGAACAACAGAATGCTTTTAACTGCTTTGCACTTTATTCGAGAACAAAGGAATGTCAATAACTGTTTTGCAGAACGAGAGCAGCGGAATCAACAAGCACACAACGAAAAACATTGTGAAACAGTGTGAAACAGTGTGAAACAGTGTGAAACAGTGTGAAACAGTGTGAAACAGTGTGAAACAGTGTGAAATGGAGAACAGCGCTTTGGTGGAGGAGACATTTTAACAGAGCTGAATGGATGAAGTTTCAGAGTTGGAAAATGGCGGCATCATGGACGGAACGATTTGCGACGGTAAGATGCAACTAAAACCGATCAATCGTAAAAGGAAACCATATTTGTATACTGTTATACATTTAATTACTTACTCATAATTCTTGACCTTTGAGAGTTACTTAGTACTATGGGAGCTACTTAGTCTTTACGGAGGCTCGTTAAATATAACAAGGGATTCGTAGAAATTTCGGTTCTGGTAAAGAATATCGGTGCTTAATTATGGGAACAAATTTTTGCCAAGTAGAATCGGGTAATTGTTTGGTGTTTGATAAATATCATCAGAACAATGTCCTTCGAAAGCTGCAAATCGAGCGTTCATTTGTTCAAGGATGAAAGTCTCCCGCTTGATTTTGCCGAAATTTAATTATTGATGCAAACGGTATAATACTCGACGTTTCTTACTCACTTTTCATTACTCATTTTTCCATTTGCCTTCATATCTGATTAGGGTGGGAGGAAGCACATTTAAACACAGTGACATTCAATTCATACTCATGTTCAAACTGCAGAATTTACCGTTCAAACGATTTGCAGACATAAACAGCTGCTTCCCGATAAGCACTGTTTCCTCTTGGTCAATTCAGCGTTACTCCTTAAATATGTATTTTATTCAGGTAAACAGACCAATTTCTTCTGCCTTTTAATATTTTTTACGATCAGAGTTGAGCGATTTATTTACAATTATTGTCTTATACCAAAATGTTTTCCCACAGGAATTTTGTTTCGTTTGAGTAGGCTTGGACAGGTGAGTTTAGATCAAATCCGCAGAAGTGAAGTTTGTCATTCGTGTAGTCGATAATGTATCTGCCGCATCGTATATTATTCGAACCATTAGGCAACAGTTGCACACGCGTGGCACCTAAAAAGCTAACATTTTTGCTGGAAGAAAGCCGCCGAAGCGCTGCAAATGGGAGAGAGTGGGCGGCGGACTTCGGTCGTTCCCTTAGCGACACTTGCTTATGGATCTTTTGCACTCACAGATTCCGTTCTGAGGACAACACGAAGCGATGCGCTTAAAGATGAGCTGCTCAAGCCGGACACCTCCTATTGCAACCCATGCACTCTGTCACACGTGAGTGGGCTACGTTCTAAGTTGCGTTCGCACGGAATTAGTTTGTCTCATGCAGTAGAGTGACAAGATGCGCGTCAGACAATGCTTGGGCTTAAATTAAACCTGTCGAGTATGCAGGTTAGAAATGGCGACACTAGAGCAGCAAATAGCGTGAGCCACGCACACAATACTACAGCATACCTGGCAGCACAGCAGCTCTCAGAGATGCTACTGGGACTGCCCAATTAATTTGTCAGTTGGCGTTGAATGGGCATTCGTTCCATGGGCAACCCTGCTTGTGATTGCCTAAAAAGCGCAAATCCTAATTTTCCACCCCAGCTATTTTGAGCCACATTATTCCTGTACAAACTCGTACATGATACCGTTGATGAACATGGTTGAACATGATAACGTATTTTTCCGCGGAGATTGCACAATACATTAGAAAAATAGATCAGATCGCATAAAAGAAAATAATTTTGATTAGTGTTCAAATATCAGAAAATAAATGTTTCTCATGAAGATTATGTCCGTTAAAAACTCTCGCTTTAGCAGCCGCTGTCAGGTAGACGGGTCAGCAGCTGTGCACAAATGCAAGCTTTTTTTGTAGTATTTATCCTTGCAGGATTTCGGTGGTGAGTCGACAGCTCTCTTTTTGTCAAAAGCAACTTCTGTTGAAACAAAAAATTCTGATTTCACGTAAGAACGACTGTACATAAGAACAGTTAAAAACAATTCTGATTTTAGATTGGTTGTTAGCATTTGATAGATAATTAATTTGTCTTTACGAACCAAATTAACCTGAGTACATGCTCTTCAAACTTCGCTTAAACCATGAAGGTCAAAAGATTCGGAAAGCCCCCGGGGACGGTGTATGCAGTAGTTAAAAGTCATCGATTTTACGAGTTTAGGTGAATGTTCTCAAATTTAACAGGAGGGACCACGCCCGTACCCACCGTGAACACGTTGCTATACTTAAAGTCTACGTGCACTGCGTCCACGTCTGTACCAGCAGTTGCTCGAAACTAAGGAATCAATAGTTCGATTGCGCGGAAACTGCGGGATCGTTTGAGTGGAGAGTGATAACTGCACTCGCAGTGCCAAGCGCTGGCAGACATGAGCGCCTTCATACACTGCAGACAGGTAGACGCTCTCTGTCAATTATTCTTGTCTCCCGCTGACTTGTATGAATGTCACATAAAACAAGATATCAGTGCTTCAATTTTTTTGTTGGTATTGACATGCTCCTTAAAATTTAATACAATCAGTGATGGGTTGTTCATGAAACGTATTAAATTATTGCTCAAAATTGTATATGCGGAGTTTTTTCCGGTTATTCCCGATTATTCCGGTTGATATGTAAAATTTAGATTCGTATGATAACTCATTTGGAGCCTCCGAAGGCCAGTTCATTTAAGCCCAGTGTGGCAAATCGAAGTGAGGCACTAACCTATACAAGCTGTTTTTTGTTGGTATTTTTTGAGTACTTGAGTTGCGCCAACTCTATGTTGAAATTGATTATTAGTACAAGCTAATGTGGGGACTTGATGAGATAGCGTCTCCACGTTTGGAAACAGTTGCAGTGATTTCTAAGCATCGCATCAAATTCGACGCCAGTACTGGCTCTAGGACAAGGCTTTCTTTCATACAAAATGTGTTTTTTCCTTGCTAATGTAATAACGAAAGCTTAATAGTGTTAATATGAGTAAATAAATTCTAAAAAGAGCTAAAAATGCACATAATACCCAACATTGCACTAGTGTAACACTCATGGAACCACGCTGATGCATCACAGGAAACCTATATTTGTTCAAACGTAAAACATTTGTACATCGTGGTGCGGAAATTCTAAAGTTTCCTAATGCCATCGAAAATCCACCACAACGTGCCGTGTAACAGTAGTTCCCCTTAATCCACTGTTGAAATTTTCAATTCTTTTTACCAACGTTACTAGGCAAAATCTTAATTGATCGTAGTTGTTTGTATCTCGTATCAAGTCAGTGAGTAAATGGCAAAATAAAGGCTTTAGCAGGAAGAAACTTTCCACGGCAATGCAATTTATTTGATACGAAGGAGAGACAAACGTTGAAAGAAGGAATGAAATTTGGAGACAGAATGAAGGAAGGAAGTAACGTATACTAAGTAAAAAATAAATACGTGAGAGCTTCCTTTGTCTTAAATAACTCACCTGAACCAATTTCTCTTCGAATAAGGTCGCATATCGGCTCACGTGAATTCGTTGGAGTGTGGTGCAGTACGCGATCTGGAGCAAGTTGCAAGACCGAGCAAAATGCAGAGTCTGGCTACCATAAATCAATAGCAACTCCGAATATTGGACTAGAGAGGCTCTTGAGTTTCGACATGGAGCCTCGTCCAGTCCTCACGCCCGCACCTGGATGAGAGACACAAGCAGCAGCGGCGATTGGAATAATTCTCCTCTGTGCAGGGCACAAACGGTTATTTTTAATTATTCCCAATGTTTTAACTTCTTCCATAAAAAACTGTTACCAGCCACCCTCAGTTGGCGCTGATATATTTAAAACATGTGAAGTAAAATGACCTATCGTTTGACAGGCATAAAAATCTTGGAGTTATTTAGGAAGAAGCCTGTCTTTCCTTGTTTTTTCCTTTTTCTCTGTGTGTCAAACAGCACGAGTCAACACACATTTCTTCCGTACCTTCTGATATACTGGCTGTACGCTGTCCACAAAAACTACTGATCCAGTGGGACAAAAAAATTAGAAGCAAATCCCGTGTCAATGGATAACGCAGATATCTAAATTTGCACCACTAGAAAGAGCTGATCGGACTAATCGGATTACGAAGAGCAAACACGCGTAAATAAAGACCCCCTCACATTTCATTGATTTAGATAGCCGTTATCTTCAGTTAGTATTGGGAATTATAGACATCTGAACAGCAAATCAATGATGAAGTACCGTTTCTTCCTGGGAACTCCTTTTCGTTTATTTACTGGAAGTAGCTCGTTTATACTTGTACGTTTTATCCATTTGTACGTTTTAAATAAATGAACTTACGAGTTTATCAGTCAAAGTACGGATTACTGCTGCTCAACAGCATTGATGAACTTCAAAATAAGTTAAAAATTTAATGGAAGCAATGAAAGTATATCGATTTAAAAATTAATTTTATTTTGCTTCATTGGTGTCCTCCGAAATGACGTATTCGCTATTCCATGAATAGCGAAAACGGCTAACTGTATCTGATCAGATAAGATTTGGTATTGGTAGCACAACTCTCTTATGCGGAGTACATAAGTTTTCGGCCAAAAAACTGAAACCGTAAACAATATGTAGTAATTGGGAATCCCAATTCAAAGCTGTAAAGCATAACCCAAGGAATGCATTCAAGAATCTATTCTACTCCTAATTCTTGTAACTGACACTGAGAAATTAACATCTCTCTTTAAATTCGTACTTTTTGCAGACGACAAAGCAGTGTCATCGCTTATTCTCGTCAAAAGCAGCGTAAGCATCGCTTACCCAATACCCCAGGAATTAAAAAGTGTTTTGCTCTAGCTCGATGCAAATCAAATCTGCATAAATACCTACAAAACCAAACCTTTGCCACAAGAAAATAAATTTTCTAACATGCATTATAGTTATTGGTAAAAAATTTAAAAGACTGACACATCAAAATTTTGGGCATAATATTTGATTAAAATTTGACATTCAAAGATCAAGCGATTAAACACAATAATATGCTTACTAAGCTATCAGAATCCATCCGAATTTTAGACTAAGTCATAAGTATCATACCAAAGTAAGCCCTAATAATCCTATACAGCGCCTGATGTATCCGTAATTCAATACGGCACTGAAGCCTAGCATGACATAAACGAGCATAAAACTAAGAGTATGCACAGTGGGAAAAAGTCTTTTAAGATTATATCAAAATTATTACATAGTGCCTCTATAGTAATGATTCCTGGAGAACCTAAAGATTCTAACACAGCTATCCACAAAATGTATTCTCTTCGAACTGTCATTTATCTTAGTTATATCCTCGTACCAAATCATATTAGTAAATGGCAGATTATAGGCTTTAAGCGAAGAAACTCTGCGTAGCAATGCAAGAGCTATAGTTCAGACTTTGTTCTCCTCTTGGTAGGTTGTGACAGAGCCCTGGTAGCTTAGTTTTCCCAAAATGCTCATGTTGTCAGCTGTTAAAAACTATTTTAATTCCTGTGTCTTACTCGTAACAAATTTGTGATGAACAAATCTCTCAGTTTTTGTCCATAAACTTTTCTTTAGGTTACCATAGGGGGAATATGATAAAAATTCTCATCATAACGATTGATTCATGTCCCCAAAGAGACTTTTCTAAAATTAACATGTATTTCATTTTACTATGTAATCTCTCACCAATGCAATCATGAGTATTTGAGTCAGTGCTAGTACTCCTTCCAATTTCTTCATGAAGAAAATTCTCTTAATTCTGTAACACCTGAATTTTCAAAATAACGTTCAATAGTTGTAACATATGATAGTGTTTTGAGCAATGTTTATCCCTGAAAACCTCTGAAAATTGCACGTAGGTACGAAGTATATTCTTCCTTTTGTTCGACAATTGGCATGCATGGTTACAAACTAAGGATCTTTGTGTTAAGATATTTTTAAAATCAATGATTTTTTGTATTAAATTCATTAGAAATAATTATTTTCTATGTTAACAAGCCCGAATTATTACTTTCATATTGTTTTTATTACTTTCCGGATTATTAGTGGTAGTATTACTTTCATATAAATGGTATTTGTGTCTTACAAGGCCTTGCTTTTCGAGGGCGCTTTTTTAGTCCCCTGCTGAATCACCAGAGTGCTTAAGTTTTGTTAAAGGTTAATTAGTACGAACCGAGCAAAGAGTATTTTGGTTCATCTCTCACTGGTTTGATCATGCATGGCTATTATATTACCTATTCTAGCTTGCATGCCCTCTCGGTAACTTTATTTTGGCTTTCGGAAAAAATATTTCCGATCGAACCTTGTCATGTTCTAAATTTAAGAAAATATTAATTTTTTCTTTTGTTTTTTGATTTTTCGAAGGGATATGCGATAACACTTTAAAGAAAGTTTGAGTGGGCCACCATGTCGGTTTAACAGTGCCATGAGGCGCAGGATTTTTCAAACTTCCTTACGACTGCTGCGATCTCTTCATCTTTTTTGCAATTGTTCCTAAATTACTTCCAGATTTTGCATGGCTGACATTTTTCCTCTTCAATTTTTATATGTGAAAGGTTTTTACCAACAGCAGTGGAAATGATGACATAAACTGACTTCTTTGCTCGTTTAAAAACGACTGATTATTCATAAGTGAACATCTCAGGTCTTTTCATTCGAAACATGGTGTTTAGTTATGAAGTAAACACATGTTATTTCGAGGCTTTTAAAATTATTTTTAGCCTAAAAGTCTAATTTCAAGGAATGTCATTTACCATTTAGAGCAAAATGAAACAATCATTATAAATACCTACATTTTATATTCCACGTATTCTACCATGTAACTTTTCCATAAATTTCGAAGCGGTACGCAAAAATTAAGGATAGAATTTTCAAATATCGTACATTTACTTCAAGAAATTTATTTATACCTCTACAGCTTGTTTACCTTCTCTGAGATTGAGACAGTTTCCACAAATGTTAATGGGTGGTCTCGTCAAACATTGGATTGATCGGGACCTTGAAAATCATATGAAAAGCAATACCTAGTTTAAGAATTAACAACTGCCTCACAACTCACAGCCCGACAAGATACTCTAATTCGATGCTCAAAGTTAAAGATATGCTGAATAATTCGTATGAGGTGAAGAAGGAGTTGTTCAATGAGGCGTTTCTTTTCTGTTTGAATACGTTTTATTCCGGAAGTTCCTGTTGTGTGAAGAGGAGAATACTAAATGGTACGGGGCATTGTTTTATCTAAAAATAGTCTATAGTGATTTTTTTTATATTCTTTGAAATTTGTTAAATATCATTGACGTTTTATTACCACTTTTTCACGCAAGCCATCAAAACATCCTGTTTATGGTAAAAAGATCCGAATGTGCGTGAATTATTATAAAAATTCGATTTCTATTTTTTATTGAAACAAATTCCATATGCCTTTTGTCACCCATATGTAAGTACATGACAATTTTGGAAACTACTAATTTTAAAAATAGCGTTTTGAAAGCGTTCTGATATCACTTCTGCATTTTGCGGAGATTTTATTAGGGAATCTGATTCAGATGGATGGACCTTGCTTTTCAAGTTTTCTTTATGTAAGCGTTAATATGAACCTTGCACGAAGCATTGAAATATAGCTGGTGTTGCATAATTGCATTGTAATAGTAAGAACTTTAACTTTTTGCTGTGTAATTCATTCAAGTACCATGAATTATTTTTCCATTAGAACGTATTTGGTCTCTCGACTCGCAAAAATTGCCCTTAGTTCTGAGAAACAATTTCTTTGGTTGCAAGAACTCGTGCCATCGACTTGTGTTTAAGGCGGACAGTGAGCGATTTCGTGTGAGAAATAAAGTTGACTTCAGCAGTTACCAGACCATATTGTGTATATCAGATAAAACGACTCCAAATGGCCGGTAGGTATTAGTAAACTGCACTTTAGCCCCACAACAAAGTTCTGTACTCTTGTCATTGCTTTGCTCTCCAGAAAGAAGAAAAATGTTACAGCGACTCATCTTCATTCTATTTGACGTCGAATTTAAATGTTTGTCTTACTTTCCTATCAAAAACGGTAAAGAGCAAGTACTTCTGTATGTCCACGAACATTGACTTGCACACGAAGGGATGGCACAGTTTATGCGCAGTGAAGACGTAGTCAAAAGTTAAACAAAATGTCTTTCATTGCAATGCAACTTAGACGCGCAGCAGACTGGAGCAAGTGAGCAACGTTTTAAACAAATTAAATAAACTGCTCAAATGTATGTAAAACATTTTAACACGTTCCCCGCGTATTGGGACATATGTGTACCATTCGGTCAATTGCCCATTCACGTACTGGTATGAATGCATGATATTTCATCTCTTTCGGGACCTTTTTAAAAAATAACTGTTTTCAAACGAGGTTAAATGTATCGTGTAATTGTAATTTTCATATTTCTTTGGAATATAAAAATGTATACCGCCAGTAAAGTCTATTTCCCAATTCTGTTACTCACAACCTAACCAAACAAAGCGTTTAAAACCGCGGAAACTTGGTGAACGTGTTAAAAGCGACATCGAATTTATTTCATTGAACAAAGAAATAATACGACTGAAGATATTCGGTTCAACATAAGAAACGAAGACATATTAGTCATCGTTACGCTGTTACGCTGCTATGCTCAGTAATTTAAAATATCAATTTTTTTTCTTTTCCTGTTTGACTACACACACGTGTTCTGAAATGAGTCTGTAGCATACGTTCAGTAACGTAAAAAGTTTTTACGGCCGGAAAATGAAACTTGTGTCACCCACTCGAAAAACCATTTATATACCACGCATTCGATTCACATTCATTATTTGTAGCACACGTAGATTTAGCAAACGAAAATTGCTTCTCATTCGAGAATTGTACTGAGATTTGCAACTCGTGGTACGCTTAGAATTCCCAAAATACATTTAACTCACACAACACATAATTAGCACACAATGCCAGCTTTTAACTGCATCTCCCTCTAAACATCTGTCGTACATTTTCTGCCCATCAAGCTCTGATGAACTTGGGGACGTTGAACGATATGTCTCTTGAGCTAGGGCCTGGTAAAATACATTTAATTGGCTTCATAGAGGTGACATTGGCGGTGATGTGCACACATATTCTCGCATTTCCTCACACACAGTAGTTTTCCCACAGAATCCTGAGACGGAGGATGGTTTCGACGGAACTTGTTTTCCTGTGCTCCAGAATATTTCAGAAAGCCGTAAGTTTCTCCACTGATTCCCTTGATGATCAGTCATTAGGTCAAGCTTGAAAGATTCAGTTAATAAGTTAAATTTCGAACTTTTTAAAGATTTATATACCCTCATATCTACACTTTTACAAACGAAAGAAAATAATAAATCTTGTATCTAAAGTTAACAAAATTAGCCTTGAGGGTTGAATACACTTAGAAGCTTCTATGGCCAGCTATCAAGACAGGAGCAAATTATGAATTAACGCCTAAAATGATCAGTAAGATTTAAGTTACTTATTCATTAAGTTGATTTAAGCTACTAACACATAATTAGTTGAGCATGTTGAAACAGATACAGTCCACTAATTTCGAATAGAGAAAAAGAAACTTTTAAGCATTCTAGAGAATAGTTTTATCAGAAAGTATTTTGTAAATATTTATTTTTCAGAAAAAAATTGTGTGCATGTATCGTTTGTTCTGCAGTTTTACCTTGTACGCAATTCATTGTTAACAATGTTTCGAAATAATTTATTGTTTTTTGTAAGTTCGCTGCTATCATTAATTTTATCTCTATTTAACTATCACAAGTATAATTTATACTCCAGAGAGGAGATGCAGGGTGTTAAAAAAATAGGTGCAAACTTTGACAGTAGGCAGGAACATGCAAAATAAACACTTCTTTACAAATACCGACTATTCTCAAACTCCTTAGTTTCCAAGACACTGAAGTTTAAAGTCTATCCTCGTTGCCCGACTAATAATATCATGGCTCTAATAAACGCACAATGGAAAAATAAACCAATATTTGACACATCAAACAAACTTTACAATAACTGTTCAAAATGTCTGTAACTCCCTCTCCATGTCAATGCAGGTCTGGTATCGGCTGCCGTATGGATTGCTGGGGTACTATATACGAAAGTCTTAGTTCTTCTGTAATGTTACCTGCGAGCGCTATTCTTGGGACAAGATTCATCTAAACAAGTCAGTGGCTTGCTTTAGTCGTAACTTTTAGAAACTGACAAATGCAAAAAATTGTGAGGAAATTAATTACCTTTACTAGGAAAACGTTTCGGAGTCCAGCAAGACCATCAGTTAAAAAAAATTATGTCTCTGAAATAAAAGATCAAATTCAAGTACACTCATACCTCACCATACGAAAGACCTAACTAACGAATAATCCAAGTTACGAAACGCCCTTGCGTAACATTTTTGTCGCTGAACACGAAAGAAAATTCAAGTTACGAAACGCAAAATCTCAAAAATTCACATAACGCGCGCTCGGCTTCGCAACCGCCCCCTCCTCCCTCACTCGCCACGAACTTCACTTCGCTACGCACTCATCCTTACGTGTCTTGAGCATAGGTGCCCAACCCCAATGGTAAATGATTTGCGTGTCTTACTCATTTCAACGGTTTAATGAATAATTTTCTTCTACTTTTAACACATATACCATATAAAGTTGGTATGCTTTTATAATTTTTAAAGGGTTTAGGGGGTTGTTTCGGGGGCCTTAAAATGAATCAGGTCTTTTAAATGTAAAATGCAACACTACTCACGAAAAAATCACGTTACGAAACCACTTCTGAAACGAAATAATTTCGTAAGGTGAGGTATGACTGTACAGTAAATCATATATCATGAGAAGAAAAATAGAATACATCAGAAGAAAAGCAAAAAACACACAACACTAATAAAATTGAATTGAGCAGGTAATAAAGAGACTTCTATCTATTTACTATTTGCAAAGGGAATGATGCTCAGATCAGGGTTTCACTTGAAAATATGTAATGACTCTAAAATCCTGAGGACATAAGGGGTCGAAGCCGAGTCTAAAATTTTGAAATTGGCCAAAGATATCCGTACATTGCATTTTTCGTCATGATTTCGCTCTGCAGCATGCGATGGGTGCGCCAACTGATTCCAAGAACGAATGCTACCCCGATGCTCAGCCACTCTGATGTTGAAATTTCGTGACGTCGTACCAACGTAAAACGATGTGCGCTGCACACAACTGTGAAAGTAAACCAAAGAAGCTTGTATATCAAAGGGGAAGCGTATCCTTAAACCAGAAAAAAAGCCTCTTTAAAATTATTAACCAGGGTTACGCATAAAAGAAAGTTAAGGAAGTATTTTACTCACAGCAATTTCAGTTTACATGGCAGCTCTTCAGATGGTGCCCAAAATAGGGAAATGAACATTATCAACTGTCTCTACTGTTTTCTTCAACGAATTGTGACGCGTATTGTTTGAGAGAAATTTCTTAGTTTAGAAATTTATGATACCCAGTGGGTATTATTGCCCTCCGGGATCCAAGATCCATCTATGAATACAGCGGTGTCTCGTAAATCAATGACTTCATGAGGTCCAGAGATATAAATTTAAAAACTCATGTCTGGAGATCTTGGAGGCCATACCACTAGTCCATTACACAGAATCCATCTGTTCAGAAAGGCGTCGTGCCAATTGACAAGCATTCTCGTCAGAATGGGTCAGAGCTCCGTCGTGCTGGAACCACATTTGAGGACAAACACCAAAAGAGGCCCATCCTTCACCAGTTCAGGCAATCATTCCTTAGGAACGTGGCACAAACTGGTCCATTTATACGAGACGGCGTTAGATATATCTGTATAAGATGGTCGTCAACAATATCAGCTCACACATTGACTCTAAACCGATGTTGGATTTGAACTGGTGCACTTCATTAGGGTTATCCTCTTGCCAGCGGTGCAAAATATGTGCGTTGAAAGCTCAGTTGGCTGTTAAAGTGCTTTCGTCAGTAAAGAGAACAAGTTTAAGAAATTTATTTTCCTGTTCTTGCCTCAAGCATCAACGTTCAAACTGGATACGAGGGATGCAGGAGGTCGGGAGCAGTTCCTGAACTTTCTGAAAATGGTAAGGATGTACATTGTTGCCATTGAGAACATGCCATACGTCGACATGGTTCAGTATTCCCAATTCGCTTGCTCCAGCTCGGGTGTGTTCTTGTTGCCTGTCGCGGAAGTATTGTAGCACGTCGTCCTCAACTGCATCACGTATTTCCCTGAGCTGCCCATAACCTTCCAGTTCACGTTGAAACTTATACGTTCTCGGAGACGACGATATATGTTGTAAACATGCGATGTCCGATGTCTTATTTATTGAGAAAACGCTCCCGATACAACCATGCAGTGCCTTTAGCAAAGCTGTTGACCATATGCATGTCCATCCATGATGTCCATATGCATGTCCGCCATTGCCTCATTTGGCAAGCGTGCCTCGGTCTCAACATCATACCGCAGCGTAAGCTGATTCGTAAACACTAACCACTCGAGTGTTGCCAGCTTTAAAGGTATAGTTTAATTTAAAATGTACGCATTAAACACAAAATTAGATTTGATTCACATTTTTGAGGAGTGACGAACTGGGACCGATGGTTAACACTGCAAACTTCAGTATCTTGAAAACTAAGGAGAGTTGCTGTAAAGGGTAATTTTTAAATTAATTTGTTTAAACAAGTTAATACTGAAATCCTATATCAATGAATGGATTTAAAAACAAAGTATTTATGGAATCCTGAGAAAAACTAGTTTATCATTTCTTTTTGAACGTTATATCCTTAATGTGTCGCCGCCCCTCAGAGTGCGGACAAAAATCTGCACGATCACACAGGCTGTTCGTTGCGGCGCTGGTGAGATCCGATCCAGTTCGCTGAATTTCTTTCTCGATGGATGCCGAGCTGGAGAAGATTTGTTGGTTTTTCACGATTAACTCTTCCTTCAAGCTATTCCCAATTAATGGAAAAAAATCTTTCCTTGGCTGGAGTAAGTAGTTGTTACGAAGATGAGTTGTGCTTTTGCCTAGCTTGTCATTTATGGGATAAAGCTAAGATCGAATACATTTTTCACTTCAGTGTGACGTTTATGCCAGACTGTGTTTCTTGGTTACAAAATATCCAATAGAACTAGTCATTCTCAAGATTTCACAAACACCTTGTTTTTTTGAATACATTCAATATTAAAAAAATTTTTAAATATTCTTTCACGCCTCAAATTTAAAAATCCACGTGTGCTTGGAACTAGGGAAAAAGTATTCTGCATTTCTTCTCTACAGTTAGAATGTTTGTTTTAGCACCCCGTATAAGCTTCAAGTTTGTTTTTGAATGTTGAATGGGAGCGAAAATATTGTCCGGTATTAAATTTCGGAATTTGAAACCATTAAAAAGAGAGCTTTTTGAGAATTAGCTAATGAATCTTATGAGATCGGGCTGAGAGTCACGTCTGAATACAATCCAGCTCGCTATGGTAACGCGCTCGTCATTCAGACCGAATAAGTAATCGGACATTATCACGAGGCACTTAGAACTGATATGATGTTATCTGAGTTCAGATTATGCACGTTAATATACGATGATCAATGATAGTTAATCATAATGATTTTATTGTTATTTAAAATTTCTTATTGCAGTATCACTATCCCCAGGCAAGTTAAGTGTCAGAAGAAATATTCACACGTCAAGTTTATTTTTCCTTACGCGTTCACTTCGTTTGTGGTTAAACTTGTGAGTAAAATACAGTGAACGTACAAAAAACATGTGCAGCCTTAGAGAGTTGAATTCATCAGCGTTAAATAAGGAAACGTCAGCAAAATTAGTGTGAATCATGATTAAGAGTGTACTATGATACTGTATACTGATAGTTATCACACTCTTTATCGATGGATCATTTAGTGGCATCTGCAAGGTCAACTTGGGTCAGTAATCTCAACATTAATAGACATTTGATGACATCTGCAAGGTCAACTTGAGTCAGTAATCTCAACATTAATAGACATTTGATGGCATCTGCAAGGTCAGCTTGGGTCAGTAATCTCAACATTAATAGACATTTGATGACATCTGCAAGGTCAACTTGGGTCAGTAATCTCAACATTAACAGACATTTGATGGCATCTGCAGGGTCAACTTGCGTCAGTAATCTCAACATTAATGGACATTTGACACATACAATGCAGCGAGTGCAATCTCTAAACAGTACAGCCAGCCATGTGCATGAGGGCGGAGTAACTGGGATAGGTTGGTATGAGGCAAGTGGATAACTATACATAATAAACTTGAGGTCTGCAGCGTAGAATGGAGCCATGTACACTGTAGAACATTGTGATATTCATGCTGCATGTGGTGCACGAACTAAGCACACTTGCATGTGCCCTTCACAAACAACTCGTAGACCATTAAAATGAGGCGGACTTCGGTGAGTGAATATATTTTTTCATTAAATGTAATTACCATTATAATTTATTTCTGGTGCCATAAGGTTCAGCATTATTCGGGTATTTCCTTACAATTGTTTGTGTCCTCTTTAGCTCCCTTTAAAATATTCCTAAATTATTTGCAGATTTATTACGAGCTAACGGCCAATTCTGTAAGAATATTAGAAGAAAAAGTATTTTTCTGTTTCAAGTTTTCAGATTTTTATGTATTTATCAGCCAATAATAACATTTAGAAAGTCCATAAAGTTATAAAATTGGGCTTGAACCTCATACCTAAGAAGCACTTCATCATTTTTGGGATTTGCTCTCGTCAATGCAGACAAGTTTCGAACATAACAAACGGAGAAATTTTCGTTATTGATGATTATATTATTTCATTTCTACTTTCGAGCTTGCTAGGGGAAACTCATTACTTCCCTCAAAGGAATGAAATCTAATTTTTTTTATTGCATTTTATCGCGTAAGCTTTGTCCATTACCTTGCCGACACAATTCGGATAGCCAATATAATTCTAAGACTATGAACGAAAAGATAAGAAAAACTGTGAGAATAAAAAAATAGGAACACAATACAATGATCGGCAATTTAAAGGAATAATAAATGAGGGACACTCATCGGCTCATGTTCTAAAAGTATCGGAAAATCATCGGCTCACTTTTGGCTTTGCGCCAAATTACTTAGACACTCACACGTAACTACCATTGCTGTCCTAGGTATTTTAAACATATCAAAGAGAGCGTTTGAATTATCCATTTAATTTTAACATGAGAAGTTAATTCAATTTTCCTGTTTAATGTCGATTTAGTTTATTAAGCTGTGACTCATTTTTCGATGCATTATAAGATTTTTCAGGCAGTAAGCCGGTCGCCTGCGGCAATGCTGATTTAAAATGCATCAGTATTCCGGAAATTATTTAATTTACATCAAATCCTTAACGCTTATGAGTACTGTCATATTAAGATTGAAATGTCAAAACTTCGTTGTGTATCCTGTCTACCGGCGTTTAGGATAGATGTACGAAGCAATCTGTATTTTCAATGTTAATGTTAAGTTTCAGTTGATTAAAACCTGCATTAAGGTTTTTACTTTTATTTCACGACAATTTAATAATTACTTTTATTTCACGACATATGAATAATTTTGTGATAAAGAATTCTCGTCTGTTGGCTATTGCATGTTGACTCTTGTTTTAATGGAAGAGAATTACATTGGTCTAGAAAAGTTTGCCGCCGCTAACAGCGTTAGCCAATTGTGCTAATGTTTATGGCAGGCTATAGCGATAGCTACAAGTAAGGATAAGGGCATCAACGACATAAGAATATGGACGTAAGGAAGAGTTTGTTGATCAGGTCTTCGCTTTCAGACAAGTGTGCGAACACGCATTCTGGGGAGTTTGATTACCTTGAGAATATACAGTAATAGAGTTAACAGAAATGGTAATCTGAAGCTGAAGGATCATAATAAAATTGGTAGAATATTGCCGAAGGCTCTGAATTATCACGCTCAGTATATCGTTTTGCCAAGAATCAGGGATGAGAGGAGAGAACTTTTTTTTGCTGTCGGTAGGGTTTAAACAATAAATGAAGTCGTCATGGTTGTTCAATGTGTACTTGAAAGATAGCGTAAGGAGAGTGAATGTTGAAGTATTTCGTAACACTCCTGAACTTATTGGGCTGGAGGATTTCAACTCAATAAATTTGAGCTAACATAGTTGATGCTTCATGCTGATGATACGCCGGTTATGCAATTCACGGAGTATAGTAGGAATTAGGGCTGGATTCGGAATGGCTTACAATAAGCAGAAATTTAGAGTTTATTTGAGAGAATGAAAGAAACAATATTAAAGGAACTGGCCATACTGGTACTGCGCATGCGAGTGAAAATGCAGGAGAATGTGGGGTAAAAAGAAGAAAAATGTGCCGCCTTTCACAGAGAGCTCATAAAAAATTCTGAAGTGAAAGGTCATACAATGAGCAGAAAGAGAAGTTTACGTGCGGCTGTAATTCCTGTAAATATCCCTCCCAGTTTGTTTTGTCCTGATACTTCTTGAATGATGCTATAAAGAGCAGATTGAACGTGTTATATTATTCATATTATTATTAATAATTTTGCTATTTGCATCATCTGCTGTTTAAAACATCCGATTCGCCAAAATTTCAGCGTATAAACTACTTCTATTGAGTAGGGGCTTCGCGCGGGGGACATCTGAAACCCTTTTGATTGATATTTTAATTATGTACGGAAACGTTCTACCTCCGAAGACGGCACTGTGATGTTTCATCAGAGTATTTAATGCTCCTCACTTCATCATCTCTTTGTATTGCTTGATTATCCCTTCAGTTATAGCTATGTGGCAGTATCGTTGCACTAAAAAGCAAACGTGCTGTGGACAAGGGGCTGAAGTAAAAGAGCGTGAAAATCGAAGACGTACGCCATAGGACGTCGAATAGCAATTAATGCCATGTATTAGAAAACACAAAAGAGAAAAATCCACTTAAGAAAATACGTAATGAAGTTGGGTATTTCATTCAGACATATGAGAAGTAGATCAAGGATTCAGTGAGACGAGCAATGCACCAAATAGCTCACGGTCAAGAAGAATATACAAGTGTGCACTAGATACCATTCTATGTGGAAGGAAAACGTTTATCGGCTACGCAAATGTCCGATTCCGTCCTAAAATAGTCCTAGTTTGCTACCATGTTTTCGCTTTATAGACGTGGCGCCTGCCAACGCAGAATTCACTCTGGCGAAGAGCACCTGAGCGTCAGTAGAAGCTACAGGTCCGAGCAACGAAAGGTTAGGTTGCTCCTCAACTTGTAAGGAACTAAGCTGGGCCAGAGCGACGACAAGTCAATGGGTGTGAGCGCCAATCAACCCTGATAGGTCTAACAACAAAATTCATATTATTTCTAAAAGTTGCGCAAGAATGTGGGCTTATTTGTGTACTCATGGAAGAATTTTTGAATTAATTTTTTCCATAAATCGTTGTTTCATTTCCACATTCGGCCGTTCTGACTTTTTTAGTAGCTTCTCCTTACGGGTAAATGTTAATATAAGATTCGCATTGCAGTGAAATTTTGATTAATTTCATGATCTGTCGCCGCCAACGATTTAATCAGAGTAAAATCTTTAAAATTTCAATGACTTTAAATTTCAGCAATTCTATAGAGAATTTACCTATGACGAACAAAGAACTGAAGAAGAATAACAATGCTGAGTCTCACAAGTTTTAGCCTCAAATTTTAGATCTTAGATTTTTGGATAAGCTACAATATTTCTTCTAACACAATTATTTCGAATCAAGTTAAATAATACAAACATTGTTTCCTAATAATAGATCTCTAACTTGGATCGATAAAACGTCAGGTGATGTAATAAATTTGATGACAAGTTTCGTGAAAAAATGACGAAGATAAACGATTCTATATGATTCTTACTTTGTATCAGTTATCATCTACAGTCTCGTCGCGCAGAGTGAAGAGAAGTAAATGGTTCATGCTGATGTGAGCTGTTAATTGTGAGTTCATCACGATGGCAATTTACGTTATCTAAGGTAGCAGCTTTAGCTATACTTTACTTGACTCATGGTAGATCTCTACAATCATGACTCAAGAAATAGAGCGGCTAGGTTTATTGATTCTTAAACTTTCATGTAGCATATTATTCATGTTCACTTGCAAAATTTCACGATTCCTTCACAGTTAGGTGGACACATCTTTCATCACCATCGGGAGTAAAATTGAACTGGTTCAACAAAGAATAATATTGCAATGTAATTCTCTCCCGTGAAAAAGCACGAAGTAAAATTAGTCATTTATTGAGGCTAATATCATACACCAGGAAAAATATAGACGCTCAGATTACCTAGTGTTAGGCTAAAATTTTTTGGCTCTACTGTTACAACAACAGCAAAAAATAATAATCAAGCAGGGTTTCATAAACAAGTCTTTTTTTGCCAAATAACAGAATGTTTGAAGTGACTTTGAAATCATGATTGGGAACTAAAGCGGCGTCATTTCTCTACGAAGCTGCATTTTACGCCCCTGCCCCTCATAAGCTGAATTATTAATGCTCAAACGCCATAATATGGAAATGCGTAACTGCATAACAATACCATTGAAATGTATACGTTCCTCACAATATACGTAGGGTGCTTGAAAAGCAGTGGATAAACCGACTTTAAAAACCTCAACATATCATCACTATGGTCATTATGAATCATACTCGTTACTTAGTAACGAATAGGTTATGATGTTGCAGTAATTGTTATGTGATGAAATACTAACAAATTGAGCATAGCTTTCACTCGCATTTGACAGTCTTTCATGAATAAAATCTTTAACCTAATGCAATTCTGTCAGTACTGATGTACTTGTAGTAAACAGAAATTACATGAATCATCACTCAGGAAGCTGTTCCCGAAGTGTGGCATCTGACATCGCTGCTGCTGCGACTCGCGAGAATGTCGCCACATTCACTCGCCCCTTAGCAGTCACGAATATACCGGATAATGTGAATTATATTGAATAAATCAAGCTGAATTCAATCCGAATTATAAAAAGATATCGACACCAAGTTTAACCATGGCGAATGACTGATTATACAGAGGATAAAAATGTACCTCGTTATGAGAAAGGGCGCGAGTAAAATTTTCGAAAGAAGGCAATGATCGAACGTGAGTCTTACATGATAATCGTACGAGACTTTACTGCATGGTGTTTCAGCAAAAATATTCATTAAAAGCAGCATCGCTACCGACCTGTAACCGTTACGGGCTATGAGAGTACAATGAAAAAAATATTGGTGATTTACTTGTGAATTTTTTTTAACTCGAGATAAAATGTAATTATTTAGTTGAAAATAATTTGAGAAGTAGGGCTGACAATATCTTCAAATTGTGTAAAACAGATTGTGAAAGTTCACATACACAATTTTTACGTCTTTTTATTTATATGTGTACTTAAAGATCTTGAGTAAAAAATATTTTATTTTGTTATATTAATTAAGTTCGATAAATCCTTACGAGTAAGATTAAAATTCAGAGCTGAGCGAAAGATGTGTCAGCATGAATTTCTTAATTTATTTAAATTCCTACCAAACGCCAATCCATGTACAAGCTGGTGACGATGAGCGAATTCTGGCCAAGAAGTGATGTCGGCGTGGTCGCATTAAAATAAGATGTATTGATCCGCTTGGTCGGCGCACCGCTATGCTGCTGGCAGGGTGTCCATTTGAGGTGGCCTCAGCCGATTGTCTTCCTTCATTGCTCTACATTGCAATCTATCACCAACTTTACATCAATCTTTTATACATTTATAACAAGAAACGTTCATGAAAAACTCCTAGTATCTCTCATAAACTCTAGCTTATTCCTACTAAACAGAGAATAAAGGCATTCTCGACAAAAATAAAAGTAGTGTGAAGAGGAAAGAGCGCACACCTTAACCTCCCCCGCTAGGCAACTACGTACGTCTAGCGCTTGCCTCGCATGCTTGTGTCAATCACTCCACTTTATATTACTCTTTTTGTATATTGTGACTAAAAAAAGTTCTTCTAGTGCATAACATTATTCTCTACTCATTTCTTTTGATTTTTTAGGAGAATCTATTTCGCATAACGTGAGCGCTTGCAAAAAAACAAGATGGTAATAAGTGTGAGTGCTGCGGCACCCCTTGCGTCCAGCTGGTTGGCCCCCGTAGCTATTAACCGGAGACAAGACGCCATGTTGGCTGCACTCAGGATTATCTCCTAATTTTTGCCACATGTACGCCGCTCTCCTTACTTTTCTTTGTAATATCACTGGCTAAGTTTGCGTGAACTACTTTTTGATTATATAAAGTGAAAGTTAAGGAAACGCATTTTAAAGTGTTGAAGAAAATAAAGTGGAAGTGATATTTTCCCGAGAAGAGTTTACGTGTGTTTGTTGTGAAATAGAATCGATATGGTTGTTGGCACAAATTCAGTCCTTGAGCGATTGACCCCCCTACTGTGCACCTTAGTTTTCAAAACCCTATCGTGTAGGGTATCATTGAAGAGCTAACTAAGAGTACAATTCATTGTTGTTAGTACTTTTTACATTAATTGAACTTATAATAAATAAAAGCTTCAATGAAATTTTTTTGTATTCCCGGAAGTCTTTTTTTGCAATTTGATATTTCGGTCTGCAAAAGTAGCGAGGGAAAACTCGAATTATTATTCAGTATCATTGTTCATTGTGAATGACGTTTGCAGTTTTGGCTTTTCGACTGATAGCGGAGCTTTTTTGGTCACGATTCCTTCACGCAACTCATCAACGTTTGCAATGATATAACTGTCTCATTATTGTTGTATTGTTTCTGTGGCTACATTGTTAACTTTTCTTTGTGTAAATGTTGTTATATTTTTCTTATTTTTCCTCAATTTTATGTATTATGTGCGTGAAATTACTAATAAAGCGCGATCGTGGAAGAAGAAAGTTGTGTTGACACGGAACGCGTGCACCGTCGCGGTAGCGGTGCCAGCCGTACGAGCGCATATGCTAACCAAGAGCATTTTCAAGTAACGAGGCAGGATTTGTCTTTCTCATTGAAAATTTGAAATAAGTGGGTTATAGTAGAGCAATGATACTTTTGAAAGTAAGATATTGAATTTTTTTTTGCATGTATATGTTCGATTACCCACTTCGATAGTTTGCCGTTAGCACCCCCCTCTCCTCACCCTCTTTTACTCGCTTTCAAGTGTTGCTGGTCACTCAACCTCCCGTCTCCGCCACGCTATAGAGCTCCCCCTGCTGCTGACTCCCCTTCCCTCCTCTCAATGCTGCCTTGCTTCCCACTCCCTCCGCCCTCCCTTCCTTGTTACCGTGTACATTGCCTGCTACATCTCGACACTCTTTGTTGGTTGGCTTGTGTTTGGGGGATTGTGCTGCGCGATGATTTCTAAAAATTCTGACAAAACCCGTGTTACTTGACCGTATTGAACTGTTTAAGTTGGTGCAGTTAATCCATGAATGTTTTTTGCTGACAACTGTAGCAGAAATTCAGTTTGTGAACGTCGACTTTGAGGTAATTGATGAGTTATTAATGGCGGTGGCGCGGCCGTGCGACTCGTACGCAAGGAGTCAAGTCAGGCAGGCGATCGGGCGACGAGTTGGTGTGCTGATCTAGTTCCCTGTACAAGAAAATCTGTTTCTGTTCGTTGCCGCTCCTGGGCAATTGTGACGTGGTAACTTCCCGCTTGGCGTGCTTCTAGAAAATGGTGTTTGTTGTCATCAAATTGCGATTGAAAGACATTCATTGTGAAACTTGTTTTTTCGTCGTTTTTAAATAAGCTTGATTAATTTGAAAGTTTATGATTAGTTCTTTGCGTATTTTTTATTTTAAAATTAAATCATGCGTGAATAATTGCTAATAGTAAATTGATGAATTCGAATTGAAATGACTAATTGAGTTTTTTGCTTACCTATAGTACACATTGCTGAATTATCATGAAAAACATTGAGAAATACTGCCTCATTTGTCACTAATTTGTTTTAGAATTGTTTGCATTCACATTTAATTAAAATAATTATAGTAATATAGTTATTATGTTGACTTTTGCATAGAAATAATTTACTAATTTTTGTTACCAATTTTTTTTGGACAAAATATTCTCATAATTTCTTAAAAGACTTATGGCTATAGCTTAATTCTTGTTCTAAATAATTTCAGTGTTGAAATTGTGACAATGTTGAAATTAGTGCTGTTAAACTAACTACTTTTTATAAATTCTGACAAATGCTTTTTATTTTCTTTATAAGGAAATATGTTTCACATAGTTGATTATACATAATGATACTGCATATAAAAATTGATAATTTTGATTGTGAAAACTTCATTGACTTTTTCTTCAAGTTTTTGATGTAGTAAACCAACAACATTAGAAAATAATTTTTTTTTTTGCAAATTTTATAATGTAATTTTAATAAAATTACTCCTAATTAGTGCGTATGTTTTACTACAATAATATTATTTTACCTGCAAGTGGGAACCCTTTCTTTTTATCTGCACAGCCTATACCGGCTGTGGTTGTGGGTTGGTCTACTTAATTATACTCTAAAAATTGTCTTATATCTACTCTTCAATTTTTCACATGAACTTATAGGAAGCAGTCTAATTTCATAGGAATTGTTTGTATGTTTAGTTAAATAACAATATTTCTTGTATTATTTTTTTACATAGTTGCTAAACAAACTTATTTAGAAGAAGACTGGTTAATGCTGATAGGAATATATTATAGTTTTCTTATAGGTAGTGGTTGTTATAAATTTATGATTTCATTTGTGTATTAGTTACCATTATGTGTCATGAGTATATATATTTTGATAAAAATTTTGCACATATGGTATCTTAGGTTTCTTACAATGGTGCTAGTTTCTATCAGCCATAACATACAATTCCTTTCACAGCCTGTTTGCAATTCTGTCAGGGTATAATTTTCAAACTGTTATTCAAGTTGAATACTTTCATCAGTTTTTGTATGTTCCATCAATTTAAAAGCTAAGCACTTTCAATGAAGGGCCCTGTCAGCAAAATGCTGCAAGGACATGTTCAATTTTTTTATCACGCTAACTTTACTTTGTAATGTTCTTATTTTCAGGATTTTTGCTGAGTGTTCTAGTACATTTCACTGAGAACTGAAGGAAAGAAAGCTCTGAGTTGCTGTTATATAATATAGTTCTTATTTATATCCAAGCTTCATGATATATTTCTGGCTAAAAATTTAATTCTGTAGAAATAAAATTTACCTTGCTTATTTTCAGCTGTAGGTAAAAGTTCAATAATAGTTTACCTAAAACCCTATTAAAACAAATGAGAGAGAAAATGTCTTCTATCATGTGCTCATGTGATTTCTGTGTTTATTTTTGTGGGTAGGAATTGGTTTTATTTGAAAGAAAGTGTGCTTTCACTGCAGTGGTTGAATACTTATTTAAAAAAGAAAATTTCTATGAAAAGATTGAACTAACTAGGTTAGAATGTTGAATTACTCTTTAGGAGGCTTAGTATGCATCTTAATAAGTCATTATTTGAATAGAGGAAATTTGTTTTTCAGCTTTCTTGTGCATTGTTGTTTGTTGTATTGGTAAGCTTGAAGATCTTAGATTTCTCCAAAGTTTAGAAATTATCCGTTCCAAAATAAGTGAAAATTTGTCTGGCACCAAAATATTATTTGCTCGTAATTTTTAGCTGTGCAATTTTATTTTTTCTCCTCTTGACTAGTTGATAGAACTAGAAGATGTGGAACCAATTTCATGCTCAAATAGAATATAAGTACTGAATGGTGATTATTATATTTCTGGCTCTTTGAAATCTCTTTCTGTTCTGAACACATTTGTAATAACTATATTTTTGTTTAAATAGTTTTTTCAATTAGGTATGGCATAATTTTTTTGTTTCTAGCCTTTCTCTTCTTAGCTCATATTAATTTCTTCTCAACTTTTATCATCTTGTTCCAGTAACTTCTTTTTATCTTGTTTTCATTTGTAAGATGTGGAAACACCCCTTGTGCATAGATTTCCCATTCCCATAACTATGTACTAAATAGAGCCTTCCTTCATCTCCTCTTTAGAACACCTTTGTTTTGGTTTATAAGGTTTAAACTGTGTGATAAAATGTTGTAATATATTACTGAACTAATTTTTACTATCATGAGTAATTGTAGGATCATTAGATGCCAATAAAAGTGATGAGAGAGAAATTTGAGGGCATGGGTTAGAGAAAAGGATTAGGTTAGCCACATTTGTCTATTCCATGGTATGGGAACTTGGGCTCTCAGGGGAGATACTGTTTGGTTATCTCAGCTCTAGAGAGGTCTTCAAGATTCTTTTCCCACTTAAAATCTGTTAGTTTTTGTGCTTTTTTAGTTAATTTTCATTTTCTTTCCTGAATTATGTTTCTGGGTGCCGGAATATTGTGTGAATGAACATATCTTGTGTGTAGATTCACCATTTTCTCTAGTCTGTACTGAATGGTTCCTTTTTTTCACTCTTGGGATCACTTTTGTTGTGAGGGTTGTCTTAAACTTTGTTAATAATAATTATTCATTGTAATGAAATAAGTTAGAGATGGACAATTGTCAGCTGTGCTTTATTGCTTACGAAAATGTATGAAAATTGAATATTCATCACAGGATTTGAAGAAAAAGCTTGATTGATCATTTTGTATGTTTTTCTTTCAAAACTAACAAACTTTTCTTGTAAATATAAATTGCATGCAAATGCAATCAAGCAATCAAGTCCAATTATCAATAAAGACTTCAATTTTAAATACTTCAAAGACTGAAATCCATCTTATCCTTGTATGTGAGTTTAACAAAAATACTGATATATGCAGCAAATAAACTATTTAGGAAAAATACTGCTGTGCATGTCATTGTGTTACATAATTTTTAGCATGCTTTTACCTGCTCACAATGTTTATACACAAACTAGTAAAAAGCACAGGTCATCTTGAGAAAAGCTACTTGACCCTTTTCCTCTTTGATCCAACATTGCTAAACAATATCAAAAACATAGGTTATATTCAAAGTCTTGGATCTACCAGTATGATCCTGAAGCAAAGCAGCAGTCAAAACAGTTTGATCCAAAAGGATTATCAAGTTCAAATTGGCAAAGTTGGCACCATGAGTGATTGCAACCACTGCAAGAGAAATAGTTTTGGTCAGTTGTAAGGAGGTGTACTGCAGAAGAAAGGGCTTTGAAAGAGCTCATATTGTTCTGAAAATAACAACAGAAACACTATGGTTCTATGCTGAGGTCTTCTAGAATATTTTTTTCTCTCATTCAGTGTTTGAGTCCCTTTGTTGAAATTTTTGCTCCTAAAGTTTTTTACATTTGAAATTGAATTCAATTTGCATTGTAGGACTGTAACATCATGCTATGAATATATTTATATGTGTGTGTATGTTTATTTTTACTCTATAAAAAATAAGCCTTCAGTGTTATCTACTATGTACATTGAGTGCATAAAAATTAGGTTTATATGCATGAAATATATGGGAAGTAGGTCTACTGCATTTTGTGCAAATTGTGTTATCTGAAATATGACTGTTCAATTATTTTCTTGCAGAAAAGAAAGTGAGAATGAGGACAGTGTTATTTTAGTTACTAGTTGTGTACTTTGTACATAACAAGACTAATGGGTCTGTGAATTTGACTAAAACTAAAGGTGCTGCAGTAATTAGGTTTAAATTTTATTCTTCATCTGTTGATGATGTTTTATAGCCCAGATTTGACATAACAATTTTGTCATTGCTGAGCTTGCCTGTTGTAGAAATAATCAGGCTATTATGGATCTGAGTGTTGGGTGAGTTTTGTACCTCATAAGTTTACTTTAAAAACAATGGTGTTTAGATGTTATGATTTCTAGAATGTGATCATAAGTTCTGATATCAATGACAATGATAGCTTTTCTTTCATTCTTTTGTTTCTAGTGTAATTTTGTATTGTACCTGATTTTAATTAAAAATTTTATCCACTTGTCTTGTTACTGAGAAATAGTTTTGCTATGATTTGATAATATTTTAGATACATTATTCATGTCCTGAATTGGTTTTGAGAACCAAAAGTTTAAATCAAACTAAGGTTAGGAATGGGTCTTAACCAGAAATTTGAGATTTTGCATTCCTATGCTGAGATGCATTTTTTATATTGTACTGATAAATACAATGCTTGTGCTTATGAAGTTTTTTGAATTGTATTTCAAAAATTTGAAAATAAATTTATTGTACAGTCTACTTTATTTGGTTGAATTGAAATGTTATCTTTGTAGCTAACTTGTTATTGGTCATTTTGTTATAATGTAACATTTTGGATGTCTAACCACCTTGGACTGAAATATACGTCTGAAATAGATTACATGACGTTGCAGCTTGACTTTTAACTTGAAATATATTCTTGCCTATGAAATCCAGGGGAAACAAGCTTGATAATGTGAGAACTCTGTTAGATATTCTTAGAGGACTTTGGTCGCTACTTTATAGGATATTTAGGATATGTTTAGTTCACTGTCTCAAATTTTGTTGGGTGGAATCAAGTATTAGCAACCTACTAAAGTTTTAGTTTTTGTCTTATATATATTTTTGGATGTCTAAGGTGCCAAACCTTTTTTTTGGTCATGTTAGAGTAATCCAACAATGTTTTCCTTTATAAATTTTCCACACCATTCTCTTATTTCCAGTGTGTTTCAATATAAAATTTGCATTTTGCTTCTAAGGTAAACTGTTGGTATTCATAGATTTGAGAGATAATATCTTCAGAAATATCTACCACTAAGAATGACCATCGTGTATTTATTTATATGTTTGGTGTCATGCTCTTAAAGAATAGATAAGAAGAAATTAGCACTGGCAGTCATGATTTCAGTTCACTGGTAAATTAATATTCATTTTTGCTGTACAAGTGCACTATAATAAGTCATTCTAAAAAAAAGTTAGAGAGATCCAGAGGCTTACATACTCGAGCGTGTGTTGTGGATACAGAGTTCTGCAGGGTATTTCATATTACAAATATACATACACGAGCTTACAGTTGCTTTCAGTAATGCTGAATTTCTGTATCTAGGATACGACACGAATGGCTATAACTACTTCTATTGTGGCTCAAAAATACTGTATTCTAAGTGTTTAGTACTGTCACAAGAAAATAAGTTACTTTTGAAATAAGCTTAACACTTATAGTGTGACGTGACCCACCGGTGGTCACAGAAGGGATTTTCATTATGCTGCTGACCGACCGGCAGTCACTAACTCAATTTCGATAAATGCTTAATCAAAATTAAAGGGTGTTGCGCTCGATTTAATATTCGTTATTTTCAAAGTTGATCTCTAAAATCAACTCTAATTTGAGTTGAATAGTGAACTTCAGTTTAACCCGCTGCACTTATCGTGTTAAGCAAGGAAACTCCGCTCGAACAAAAATTTGTTCGAGAAAGGAATTGAATCCCTTCATTTTTGACGTGCCGTGTACACTACACCTTTTTCACTTCAAATTAATCCAAGTCAAGTTCAAATTCATCCAAGTCAAGTTCAAATTAATCCAAGTCAAGTTCAAATTAATCCAAGTCAAGTTCAAATTAATCCAAGTCAAGTTCAAATTAATCCAAGTCAAGTTCAAATTAATCCAAGTTAAGTTCAAATTAATCCAAGTCATGTTCAAATTAATCCAACCCTAAGTTGAGTTAAGAATTGACATCATCACTCGTTAATTTGAGTAATTTTTGTGTTAAATGTGTATCTGTTGGATGTGATAAGCAAGAATAACATTTTCCTTTCAGCAAGGAATGCATAAAATTTCTGTAATATAAAAACAAGCTGTCATAAAATGTGGTAAGTATCCCGCATCAGGAGGCAGAGTGTGATTCAGATCTTTGAGCTGAGTAACAGATAAAAGTCAATTATAAAAATTTTGTACTATATTACACATTAAAGTTGTTGGACAATTCTAAATTAATGGCATTGTGCATCCATTCAAATATTTATGTTCAAAGGTAATTTTATGTAACACATACACATAGTAGTATCAAGAATTTATTTACACTCATATAGAGATTTATATGCGTGAAATTCCACTTCACCACATATATAAAATCAGATATGCATGCAACTACAAAAGATAACCACTGGATGATATGTAGATTTAACCTTAATCTGCTATAAACCTGGAGACAGATATAGAACATGAATTATGTGTTGAGCAGTTCATTTTCATATTTTTATTGTTATTGCAATATTAAGTCTCAAAAGATTTTTCCTATAAGCTTTTTCTTTCAACCTATCAAATCTGAAATGTTACATATAAACGCTTGTGATAAATTCTAACTTGCTGAAGCATCAACCAGTTCACGTTTCACATTTACTATACTTCTGGGAGAAATTTCTAGAAATCAACTTATGTGTACTTTTTAAGTGTTTTAATTCATAATTTTTATCAAAAAAATGTTCCAAGTTCAGCTAATGTACAAGAGTAGGGCTTAATTTGAATGGAATTTTTTTCAGCTGCATGGTTCAATGAAGTTTGGTTGATTAGAGTGTTTGAAAATGTAAGCTTTTTAATTCTAAAATATTTTTATCTCTGAAGGGCACACTCCTCAGGAGGCATAGGATAGGCTATAGGTTAGTTGTCTATTGTATAAATCTTATGGGGACTGGCACTTCCCCACTCAAGATTGACTTTCAAGATTTCTGTCATTCTGGCCCACATTGCTTTTCAGTTTTCATGTCATCTTTTGCTATCTCCTCTTAATCTTTTAGTTCTTTTTCCTTTCTTTCTTGCTGTTTCTTTGTGTGGGGTGCCCTGTGTGGAAACTCACCATGTGCGTAGATTCCCAGTTGTCAATAGGCCTTTCTAAATGGTCTCTTCTCATTACATTGCCCTCTTGAGATGGCCTATGCTGAGTGTGGGGCTATGGGACATCAAAATAACTACAATAAAAATAATCTTAGAAACACAGCATCTACATTTTTACCCTGGAATTGTTATTTAAATGTGAGCAGCCGAGTTATGTGCTGCCATTTTGCAGCTTACTATTAGCTATGATTAGCCATGTGTGGTGTTTAGAGTGAGTTTTATGATTATAGCAAGTCAGTGAAGCCTGGGGATTTTTTATTTCCCTGATACCATTATCTGTTTACCTTATACCACCTCTCTGTCTTTTAGCTCTGAATACTTTTGTTATTCAAATATGATATAGGTGCAGTTGAGTTGTTATTTTCAAGGTGTTGAGTGATTTCTTGTCTGTGTTGATTTGTGTGTTGTTTTGTGCAGTAGTGGGAGCAGTACTAGTGGAGGTGGTGGAAGCAGTGGCAGTGGAAGTGGAGGCGGTTTACAGGACACTTGCGTGATGGAAAGCCCATTGTCTTCAAGCTCGTCGATCCTCCCCTCAGAATCTCCATTAGCTGCCTTGAACTCGCTCACCAGCTCTGTGTCAGCCTCTGTTGGTGGCACTCGACACCATAACCCCACATCACTCACAAACAGCAGCACCACCACCAACAACGGTGGAGTTGAAAATGCCTCAACACTACACAGCAATTCCTCCCAACACCCCACACCTCTGCCTCCTCCGCTCAATTCCGATAAGTTAGGCAAAACTCACACCTCTAGTTGGTCCGCCAGCGACCCCAGTGATACTAGCAATAGAAGTTCAAGTAGATCCATAAATACTAATAATTTTTCTAGTTCTCTGGGCAATAGTACCCCTTTAGAACAAATAAGCCCTAGTACATCTTCTAGTAATAATGTGAATACAAACAGCAGCAGTCGGCCTAGTAGCAGATGTTCTGCTGAGGGTAATGATACTTCAGTTGATCTCTCTCGGCCGTCTATGGGACAGAAAAGACTCAGAGAAGGTAAGACATGTTAGATCTTTAGATTTTTATTTTTTATGCATTCTTGGTAGCATTTCGAAGTTCAGAGTATCTGGTGAAAATTACCACATGTTTGTGTCACACCACGTTAGCTAGCTTTAGTTGAATAGTTGTTAGTTGATACTTCTAGACTTCAGGTATAAGAGATGAGGCTTGAATGACATAATTGTATTAAATTAGGACTTCATATCATTTTTTGTTTGACCGGGTTGCCATTGTGCTTTTGCAATAATTTCTGCCAGCACAGTCGCGTTTATTTGTCTCTTTTTCGTGAATACTGTTGTTGGGGATGTTTATTGACCTTGCAATCAAATTTATTCAGGCCTTTCAAAATATCTCCACCCTACTATTGACCGAATTCAGTATAGGTAGCACATTTTTATATTTCCACATCTATTTTACACTCGTTCTCTCGGTATTACATGTCATTTGTGAGACCCTATGTTGGTGAGCACCTCTACAGCACCGTGCTCGCGGTGCCGGTAGGAAGTTCACAATTGCATAAGATCGTCCTTTATTGCATGATCTGGCGATCGAGGGCCAAGTTCGTTTCCGTCCGCAGGCGCGGTGGTTTGCGATTTTTGCTCTCCGTTTTGAGTGATGTCTAGCTTTTGCTCATCTTGTACTTTTCTAGCTTTCAATGTTTTGTACAAAAATTGCTTAATAGCTGTGGCTGATCGACATTGAAAATATCGTGTTGCTATAATTATGTCATCTTTCTAATGAGAAGTTGCATTCAAAATTGCTGATCAGCATCGAGGCCCTTTTCATTCTCAATTCACAATTGATTTCGTTCTGCTTATTGTAAAAGTTTGTAATATTTGAATATTTATCAATTTTTCAAAAAGAGTTGTTGAACATGCTCACTAGGTCATGACATTGTTAGTTATATTATTTTCATGAGTTAAGGTGTGCGCGCGGAATAGAAAAGTAGAACGTGTATGGTGTGTGCTAATGTGATAGAGGAGCAGGACACTTGTGAGTAAGCTACAGAGGAGCTGTGTGGCTGCCTAGAGAGGTTATTTGATTGGATTTGTAGTGCGATTTAAAGTTAATTTTTTACACTCCATCTGATTTTATGGCTTTAGTGTACATTTCAAGGCATTTTTTGTCTTTCAAAAGTTACGTATCAGCTTTTCATTGTCTAACTTCCATTGTCTAATTACCTAGCGTTTAGAGTTAATTTTGATAAATTAATCTCTCATTAGCTCTTGTGGTATGTAACTGCTGCCAGAAGACTATATAGTTGAGACGCGATATCACTATTACTTTCTGAAAGCACGCGGCAAGATATTCCTGCTTGTTAAATGGTTCTTTCATCTATGTTAAACCTGTATTGGTACATAGTTTTAAAATTCGGCATAATTTTTTCAGAACCATCGGCAGCAAGTTCAGTAAATGGTACCAGCAATGCTGAAGACGACGTCCCGAGTTCTCAGTCCTCCCGGCGCAAGCTGAGCAATAGCAACGCACCACACCAGAGCAACGGCCTCAGCAATGGCAGCCTCACCAACGGAGATGACAACCTTGACGAAACCAGACTAATGGACGATGAGGTTCTGGGTGAAAATTTGTCACCTTCTAAGTGGAATGGAGGCAAGAACGGCAAGATAAGCTTGGACGAAGAGTCGGAAGCGCTGAAGGACCTCAGCCCAGAGCAGATGGCCAAGAGGATGGAGCTGGTCAACAGACTACAGGTGCAGCTACGCACTGAGGAAATGAAACTTGTGCTCCTAAAGAAGCTCAAATTATCTCAGGTGAGCTCGCCTCTTGCGAGTGTCTACCTAAAGCTTTTTTTTCTCTCTTTCTCACGTTTGCACAGTCATGCACAGAGAGTGGGGAGCAGTCGTGTAGCTTGCAACTCCAGTTTGGTCATTAGAGCCTAAGTTAAAGCCCAAACAGGCTATGTTTTTGATTAAATCTGAAGGTACTGTCGAGTTTAATAATTGAATGATTCTATCTAACGCAAGTTAAATCAACTAGAACTCAGCATACTAGGAATTTTAACATACTAGGAATTGCTTCCTTTCTATTTTAGGAAAAAATTTTAATCAACTTTGTCTGAGTTGCGATCTGCACGTGCCAGGCACCAATCTACTCTGCGGTTTTTGCTTTGGTTCTTCTTTTCCCTGAAACTTCCCGGAACGCGCCAGTTTCTGCAAGCCTGTAGAAGCGGTGTATAAGATCGAGTACTGCTGATACAGCTGTAATGAATCTCTGCCAACGCTGAACTTACTAGTTTATTATTATTTCTTCTTTGTATACTAATTTTAGTGATATCTACTGTACTGAAGGTCGCGTATTTGGCATAAAGATATTACTGCATATAGAAAAGGAAATTTGAACAATTGAGCAGATTAAATGCTTGCCTTTATTGTAAGATCCCGAGCTGAGAGTTAGGTAGGTAGGCTTTGTTTTTTTGGAAATAAATTGGTTTTTGTTTAAGATCGTATTTTGAAAAGAAGAGGTCCTGTTTATCAGGACCTCTAACTTTCTTCTTCGACTTTTATCTTATTTCATAGCACTCTTTCTTCACTTATAGTTTCTATGCGCAGGGGATCTTGTGTGGGAACACACCTTGTTCATGATTTCTGCGTTCTCTTAAATCCATACTAAATGGTGCCTTCATCCTTTTTCCTCCTTTTGGAATGATTTTTTTTTGCTGTTAGGGAGGCTTAAATTAACTTGAATCAAATCTGCATGCTTTTTTTGTTCTGTTAACTTTTTGATAGAAGCATAGCGTAATATTTTAGGAATTGGCTACTAGTACGTTTTTTCTTTGTAACAAATGTTCTCCTAAAAATGAATTGCTTGAATTGGTGGTGAAGTTATCTCGTCACTACAACTTTCTGTTGCAAGCTGTTTTTGTTCAAAGGGTTTTAGGCTAAGCTGATATAATAGAAACTCGTTTTTTCCGTAAACTTTCATGCCTCGACCCGAAATTATTTCCGTATTAGATCTTTCATTTACACGTGTGCCCGGACCTTCTGTGACGACTGATCGTGCTTGTACATATTGAGCATGTTGTTAGTCAGTTGTTAGCGCTGTGAAGTAAGAAGAAAACGAGTCGAAAATGTAACAAAGCAAATTCTAATATCTGATCACCAGTGTAACTGCTGTGTAATGAATAACACTCGTGAATTAAATACGAATAGTCGCATGTACTGGTTATAATTTAATTTTAATGGCTTTGTTTGGAAGCTTGGAAGTGCGGGGCATTTTGAAGAATGGTTGAAGGTCAAATGATGCACGTTGTGCATGGATTGAAGTTCTTTGTCCTGAGTGAGAACTCAAATGAATAATTTCTATTGTATATTTAGCAAAATTTTGTCAAGTGAACGAATGTTCGATGCGAAAACGAATGCGCGGGTAGGGCACAGGGGTCACACTTTAAGAACCTACATGTATAAATTGGTAAAAACCTACATCAGTTTCATGGCGCAATGCATGCAAAGATAATAGTTTACTCTATTGCTCTCATTCTATTTCTGTAGGTTAATATTTTTTATAGAAAAATAAACAATTTTAATTTCAAATTAATTTCATATCTACAAAAAAAGTGTACCTACTCTGAAAACATGCAATGGTCACATAGTATTTTTTTCGAAAATTGAGAATTTACATGCATGCATGTTCTTTATGCATGTCTACTATCTCCCCAATTAAGTAATATTTATGTCGAGCTGAGTTAACAAAATATTTGCGTGCTGGACCCGTTTTCTCAAACATCTCTATCCAGCACCATTTCCAAATTTTTAGGCTGGATAATGTTTGTGAGATGGTGTACCAGGTATAAATGGATGTTGTTGAAAACTCTCCTTTGTATTAAAATTGATTGGATAAAAAAAAAGGTTTTGAGTTTTTTGATATTCACAATTGTGTGTGCGTTTTTTCATTCGGCTTAGTATTCTATTTGGTAGAAAATGATGGCATAATGTATCGTGTGACAAAAACTTCTTAGCTATCAGTTTTGTTATCACTTCATACAGGGTTCATTGAATGTCACAGAGATTGAATACACAATTGAGTGAAAACTTCCAGTTTAAAAAAAGTCATTAGGCGTTATTCTTTTGACAATATTTTACTTGGATTTCTCAAATAATTGCAAGTACTAACTTGGTGTCTGTTTGCGTGCAGCAAATGTTGAAAGACAACTTACCCAACTGCGACACAAAGGCTGCTCTCATCAAACTGCCTGCTAACACCACCGCCATCAAGTTGCCGCCTACTGCCCCTGCTCAGCACCACAACCATCAGAAACAAGAGTCCTCTTCGTCTAAGGTAACAGGATTTCTTCTTCTTTTCAACATTGAGATGTCTTCTACATATGAGTGACCAATTTGTTGAAGTTGAAGTGGCTGTTTATCGGTGGTTTGAGTTGGGCCTATTTGTTTTAAGAATTGGTGTGATAGTCATGGTGGTGAGCTCTTATATTGTTCTTTAATTTCTTTTATTCCATCGAGATCATCGTAGAATCTGTTAAGCAATTTCCATCTTCATGTTTGCTCAGACCGTCCAGTTGAGTGGCACGAGCACCAGCAGCAGCTGTAAAGCCCAGATGTCGAGCAGCAGCTCTCAGCCACACCGTAACGGCAGCAACAGTAGCAGCAGCAGTAGCAGCCATGTCAAAACACCGAGTGTGTCTCCGTCTCTGTCCCCTACAGCTCTGCAGGCACAGAGGCATCTGCTTGCGAGGGGTAAAGCTCTCTGCTAATGCTTTTCATTTAATTTCGCTAGTTATCTAACTTTGTCTCAGTGTATTTCAAACCACTGGTTACGGTGCAAGTCTGGAGTTGCTTTAGGTACGTGATGCACGTTTTCGGTTACACTTTAAATGAGAAAAAGTCCTGTGATTTATTTACATTTGTTATAAAGGAAGCAACCATGCTAGTTTTTCGAGTTATCATCAATCAGTATTACTTTGTTATTTGTTCAGAGTCCTTGGCCTGTAATTTTTGATGACAATGAACCATGTCTGCCTTTAGTAAAAATACTGAAACATTGGCCATTATGTGTGCGCTTTTGGAAAATTTGAAGTTTGAAAAATCGATTCATTGTGATAGGACAATTATCTGAGAAATGCAGGTAGGACAATTATCTGAGAAAAGCAACAAAAAATTGTCATTAGTACTAGATATCGTTAGAGTTTTTAATGGGTTATCTCACTGCAAATTGTTCTGCTTTGAAAATAGCTGAATATGTTGAAATATAAGAATACGTTCATCAGGCTTTATTTGATCTTCAGTATAATGTTTGGTGTTATGTATACTGTTTGCTTAGAATTCAATGCTCAGATAATCAGCCTTGTTCGTCTTTGACCAGTTTGAATAGGTCAACTGCCAGCGCATGTTTAGCTCCAGGGTGTGATTAGTAAGAAAACCTATTCAGGAATATTTAAACCGTTGGAATGCCTCTATTTTTGTTGGCTTGAACAATCAAATTTGGCTCCACCGAATCTAATGGGTAAATAATTAATTTGAAATATTATAAATAAAAGTTTTCGAGTTTACATCCTAGGTAGGTGGGTGGGCCCCCAACTTCCAATTCGCTATTTAAAATGCGGTAAGATTTAAGCTTTTGAAGTAAAAAGTATAGGATATTAATTTACTCCTAAATAGTCGAAAACTCCACAATTTCAAACTACTAAGACCAATTGCGCTGGAGATGATTTGCGATGTAGATTTGCTGGGTGTGGTAGGTCGCTTTGCCAATACCGTAGCACTGAAGTGTTCTGCATTACAGGTACAACTCTAACAAGCACAATGGGAGGGTCGAGCTCGAGCAGCAAACCTGGAAGTCCTTCTCTGTTGCCTCCATCGTCCCTTGCTCAGTCCTCTTCCACCTCTAATTTGGGACTCCCTGCCTCTCTCAACCTTCCGTTCAACCTCTCACGGGAAGTTGAGATCATCAGGAAAGATTCGCCCTCGGCCAGTCCTCGTGACTCTCCTTCCCACCATTCCAAGGTATCTGTTTTCCATTGTCGGTGATTATTATTGCCCACGTTTTGAATCCAGTCTTGAAGGTGGGTTTGATGGAAGCTCTTCGAAGCAGGAACTTGGAAAGGTCGGATCATCTAACACCTCTCGTCAATTAAAATTGAACGCGATGCTGATATGTCTCATTTTAATATTGTCCAAGTGTTGAAATGGTGATCTGAGATAAGTCAACATATACCCTGCTCTCATTTGAGCGAGCCCTTTTTAACATGAAGAGGCTTAGAATAACCATTTCTTTTCTTACTCTAAAAAATTCGATAGGCAAAGAACTCTTGTCGCCGTGTTGTGTACTGAATAATTTTGAAATAAGTGCCTCAATTCAGAATCTTATCTCCACTCGAGAAGTGAAGCGGTCATGCTAGGGTTCTATGTGGAAATACAAGCTCGGACACGAAGGGGGAGAGGTTTTTCAGTGACCTCTTAACCTGTTCCTTCCAGGGATATGAAATGAATAAAAATTTTTCCTCTGATCAAAACCTCTGATGTCGGGAGCGCAATCTTAGGCTGGAGTTGACCTTCGTGTCTCTAAATAGGATTCATTGACTCTGATTCGTGTACAGAAATCCATTTCTCTAAATCGAAAAGTTCATGAAACCTTTAATTTGATGCTGTGATCTGAAAACATACAAGGCCTCTTAGGCTAGTGAGAAAAGTTATGTCTATATTTCATCTTTAATTCCTTGTCAGGGTTGTATTTAATGTCATGGCTGTAATTTTATGGATATTTCCTGAGCCCTGTTTTTCTATTTATTTCTTAGTCCTGTTGGGTTAAAACTTGTAAGTGTTGTGAGTGAACACCTGAACAAGGGGCTCTGAAAGAATGATAAGGTTATCTATAGCATTTGAGGGCTGAATTCTGTCGGTAAATCAAGGAAATTGTCTCGAATTTAACATGTCCCTTTAAAGAAAACTTCTAAAGTTAACTTTGCTGCTGCATCATTTAATATTTTTGAGTCAAGTTATCATCTGTGGTAATTTGATCTTCTCTTTTTTCCGTCTTTTTTGCTTCTAGTGATTCCAATGTGCGTCGATGAACCTCTCTCTAGTGCGCACAAGTTGTTACGTTTCAAAGTGACTGTTTAGAGTCTCATTTATTAGTAACAGTAATTTTTCATTTGATGTATTATTCATGCATGTGTTGTTAGCAGGTAAGCAGCAGCGGTGTAGCAGCGCACAGCAGCAGCAGCACGTCCCACAACAACAACAGGAGCGGCAGCAGCACCGCGGTGGCGGCAGAAGACGGCGCCGGCGCGGCGCACCAGACCCCCGCGCAGCGACAAGCAGCGGCCCGCCTCGCACTCAGAAAACAGCTCGAGAAAACCCTCCTCAGAGTTAGTGGCTAACGTTAAACTTCTCATGGATAGCGATAGTTGCGTGCACAAGTTTTACTCACGGGATGAATGGCGGAGTTGAGAAAAATGATTATTGGGCAAATTCTCTAGAAAACCCTCCTTAGTCGATGCGAGTGTTTAATCGTCGATAAAGAATGACAGCTTGCGTGAGTTTCATTCGAGTGAAGAAATCAGAAGTTGGAGAAAAGTCATCATAGCCCAATTGTGTGTAAGTTGAATGTTGTCAAGTGTTTTGGAGTTGAATAGTTCGTCGAAGGTCATAGAACCCAAAAATATAATGAAAGCTGTCAAGCCCGTGGTGCTCTCCTGAGTCTTCACTGAGATTTACAAAATTGCTTGTATCCACATCCACACTTAGCTGTTAGGTGTGTGCAGATACCTTAGCATGAGCTAATCTCACATTGAATTAACTTGTTGGATTCCTGAAATTTTACGCGACATTGTTGCTGCACTGATTGAGTTCTCATCAACAATAATCGAAATTCAAACTGCAACTGAGAAAACATCTTTGCTGTCGTTTGAATCTCTGTTTGTTTTTCTTTGCTGAAGAACTGCAAACATTAAGGGTGAAACATGTATACTGAACACCCAATTATTAGTCTTGTGGAGGTCGGGTACATTGACTTACTTACTCAAGCGTGTGGGTCATCATTTCGGCCTGTGTGTCTTCATGAAAAACTGCGAACTTTTTTTTCTGGAGTAACTTGCTCAATGCTTTTACTTCTCACATCCTTGAGAGAACTTGGCTGGCTCTAAGTTTAGCCACCCACCATTTGGTGGTTGTTTAGATCACATCGTGGGATTTCCTCTCAAGTTTTAAAATGAAATACGGACTAGATGACAGTGCAATTTTTACACCGTATAAAGAAAATGAACCCTGCTGTTGGCCCATCGTCTCTCTTGGGTTTATTTTGCTGAAATTCATTATTTTTTGGAAAAATAGTTTGAACTTCGAGGCATAAACTAGTCAATAATCTTAAATTTAGATAATATATGTAGTAAGTGTAAATCATCCAACGATTGACTCTCTCGGGGGGAAGATGTGAGGTTCTGAGCGATAGCTTAGGTGAGCCTTCTTTTTTGTTGAAATGAAGCAGGCTTTTGTTTTGTGACTGGTAATCTATTTTCGGTTCACTGCTATCCTTTTTTGAGCACCTCGTGACTTTTTTCAATTACAATTTTGTTTTATAAACTTCTTTCCTAACTCACTGTTTTTATGTCCTGCGCAGGGGTCTTTTTTAACATACGTTGTGCATAGATTACGCATTCTTTAATTTCAATAATAATTGGTGTTATCCCGTTATTCTCTTTGGAACACCTTTGTTTTGGTTAGGGTTGGCTTATACTAACGTATCTACTCATGGAACGATTGAAATTTTAACGAGTTTGATCTGACTCAGACGTGGTTATTTGAAAGGTTTTAAATTTATTACGTCAAGAGAGAAGAGTTGCTGAATGGCATTTGATGCATAATTTTGGGGTAGGAGAGATCATTTGATATTTTGTGAGGGAATTCTTGCTGAACATAAAAGTGTCTCAAATACCCCGTTTCCATGAGGTTCACACCACAAAACACGTGCAGATATTTCATCCCCTAGATAAAAGATCTTGCCTAGCTCTTACTCTGAACTTCTATTTCACTTCGATTTTTGTTAGAAATTTTCTTATTTATATTTGTAATGAACTCTGTTGACCGGTTTTGTCTGCTGGCTGTGGGAGTGTAGTTCGTATGATCATATCACGTTTGCCATGCCCTCCAGATCCCACCACCGAAACCTCCTCCGCCTGAGATGCACTTCATCCCCAACCCCAGCAACAACGAGTTCTTGTACCTGGTCGGCCTGGAGATGTCCGTCAATAGGATACTGCACGCCAACACCAAAGAGCCTCCTGAGCAGCAGCCGACTCCGTTCATCTGCTCGCAGTGCGGCACTGATTTCACGCCCGCCTGGAAGTGGGAGGCTCAGCCTGTGCTGCGTGAAGGTACTGGCCTTCTCTTACTTCATGTTTCCCATTTACGTCCTGTTATATCGCGAGCATGTCTGGTACCGAGCAACTTGCCGGGTAGAAATACAGTGGAAGCTGACAACAAGAAAGATGTGCAAACCATTAGGAAATATCTCGTCAGCGAATTGACAGGAATTAAATGTACTTGTGAATCGTTTCCCACAAAAAAATTGAAAATCACTTGAGTGCAATTTAGAAATAATTTTTTAAGTTTGAACTTTGCAATGCTGCTAATACGGGTATGTTATTTGTTGCATGCCATTGATTTGTCCGGGAATGAAAGATAGATTGCTAATGAGGCAGTATTTTGCAATTAAGGACATGTGATTGGCTATAAATGACGTGAAAATAGTGCAGAGAGAGTGGCGGGGATCCGCCCGATACGCGGACATACATGGATTGTTTCAAAGCAGGCAAATTTTCGTTCGTGTCTATTCCAATTGCTTCTTGGCTTTAAGATGGAAGTTTCTTCTTAAATTCGCCAGGATGGGCTGCGCCATTGAGATGGCGAGCTTTATGTTTTTGTTTTTGGGGAGAAATTTTATGGTCTGTGATGAGGGATGGCGAATATATGAAATAAGTATATTTTCGAGGCTATAACAAATGATGAATTTGTGTGGTCATATTAGTTTTATGTTATCTGCATTCGGTGGTCAGCACCGCAACATACATGAAATTTTACTTGCCTTGAATATGTGGTATCGTTTATTTATCGTTTTCATTTATTGTTTTAACTCGGTTTCTAGTGAAAATTAACTTGCATGAGAAGAATTTGACTCGATCATGTGTTTTTTTACTCGCGTTTCATTTTTTAATAGAAGAGCTTTTTCTTTCCAGGTTCTTGAACGTGGATTATTTTATTTCGTGCTTTAAACATTCCGATACGGTACCCTTATTTTTAATAGTATCGTGATCTCACCGCTGCAACTTAACAAACATTTTGCGTGTCTCTTTTCTAGGCCTAGAATTGCGTTCCTCCATGGGTTATTTCAATGAGATATTCATGATACCATAGAGAATAGTGACGATATTGGTGTAGGTCGGATTACCACAGCAATAGATCTCACAATAAAACTTCTGTATCTGTATGCTATTCTTGAATCATTTTTCAATTGTCCATCTTGCATAAAAGAACAAATTTCTTTTGAAGTTATCTCTCTCAGAGTCAAATAGTTGTGTAGAAATTCCGAGTTTGTTTCTTCCTAGATTTTTCCTCTCTCAACAATGGATTTCCTCTTCTTACGTCATGACTCGTAGTTTTGTGGGCTGCCTTTGCCTTATCCCGATGTATGGTACGTTTCGGATGCCATTGTTGCGTTGCGTTCCGTGCTATCTGAATGCTGGCAGTCGAAGTGTGAGTGGTTTCCTACAAGATTTTTCAAATACTCCACGGTGGTCTTAACCGAGCGGAATTAAAATTGAAAATGATTTTAAACATCACAAAATCGAAGCACACACAACGAAGGATTGAATACTAAGGACCTCTTGCCTATCACACAAGTTGAAATTTGGTCCTTCGTTGTGTGTGCTTCGATTTTGTGATGCTTATAATCATTTTCAATTCAACGTGATTCATAGTTAAGTCTGCGAGGAATGTTACGAGACTTTATCAGCGAGATTTTTCCATCATTTAATTATCAAATGATTCGAATTCAATTTTATTTTCCCTTCTTTTCACAGTTCAATAATTTAAAATATTTTTTAAGTTATCTCACATTTTTTTTTAAGTGGTCCTTAACAATCTCAAAGCTTGGATAGGTCTTTTCATTACTACACTTTAATTTTAATGAAATGAAACTCATTTTAACATATTTAAGTCTGACTTCAGCTGATACGACCCTCTTTGAACTCTAGTGTAGCTTAATATTTTCTCATTTATGCCTCAGAGCTATAGCGACAACACGAAGTCCAAGAAGAAAGCCCAGAACTGTTATTCAACTTGACGTGAGATAGATAGCTCTTCCTATCAGTGTGATGAATAGCAACTGCAATCGTTTCTGTGATGCTTGTTTATTGTTGATGGAAGATAAACGTTAAATCTATAATGGAGTTTTAGTATTGTGAAATGCATGCGTTGCGGATTGTTCTATGATGTTTGTTTAGGCTTCGTGGTGCTGATGAAGTTCATGTGAACAGGTGGCACGGACGTGCGGGTGGTTTGTGATGCGTGTGTCACGACAAACATCAAGAGCGGCCTCAAGCAGGAGCACACGAACAGACTGAAGGCCGCCTTCATGAAGGCGCTGCAGCAGGAGCAGGAAATAGAGCAGCGGCTGGCGGCTCAGGTAAGACCTGGTCTCGTTTACTCAGCTTGCGAGTTGCCTTGCTTGCAGGAAACATTCCCGTACATTGCCTCATCGGGATTGTGGCTCGTTAATGGTACTGTATATCTCCTGCTCGGTCTAACTGTGATGAATGCTGCACTTCGTCAGGCTTGAGGGATTTCTTTCTCTTGTGGCCACTTTGTTGCTTGATTATAGTGTATTGTAACCTTCAACCGTGCATTCTAAGTATCATGTCGCTAACTTTGTTTTGTGTTATTAGCATTTAATTTTGTTGTCTTTGCCGTTGTCTTGAACAAATTATTGGCATATATTAGTGTGATGCTTTCTTCACGGAAAATTATTGATTAATCCATGAATATTGCATTATAAAAATGGCCAATGAAGATTATAAAGGAATTTATGGTTTTGTTAGAGGAAACTAGATAAATCTGTTTACGTCTGATCATCTTGAACTTCGAGGTATGCATGAATATACAATAGTTTAGAGTTTGTGCTAACACTTGATATCCACCTATGTCATAAACATTTAGGCTCGTTGAGGGGAATACAACTATATTGTATCTATGAGAATTAGCGCCCCCAGAGGAAAATTGTGAGGTCCCAAGCAGAGAGTTAGGTAGGCCTTCTTTTTGTTGAAATAATTCAAGCTTTTTCTTTCGTTACGGACCATCTTTTTCGGTTCACTGTTGCACCGTTTTTCAGCACTTGTTATTTTCTTCTTCAACTTTTATCTTGTTTCATAAGCTTTTTTCTCAATATATTATTTCTATGCATTTTGTGCATTGATCCCAATTCCTTTAAGTCCCTACTAAATTGTGCCTTCCTCTCTTTGGAACATCTTTGTTGCGGTTAGGGGGGCTTGAACTAATATCTAATCTAATCTAAACATTTAGGCTTGGGACAATTGCTTAGTTACCTGTAAATAACCAGAAAGTCAAGTGCAGGAATTTGGTTTAGATGCACTAGTGTGCTCATTGTGTAGCAAGAGCCATAATTTTGTTTCATATGCCAGGTTTGTTCTTATGTGATCTTATTTCTTGTTTTGGCATGAAATTGCATGAACGTTTCATTCATTGACATAGCTGAAAAAAATAAGATGGGAGTGCTACGATAGGCAAAATATAATGCATTATTCTTTCTTAGCTTGTGTCATCTTCTTTTGGTGCCTTTTCTTGGAAATTTATAATCTTATTTCCTCGTGTTGTACCTGCAATTTAATTTTTAGTAAATGATTGATCTCCTTTGACATCTAGTTTTACTCCAAATTCATGTTTCAAGTCTTTCAGTTGTACGAGTCGGTATAAGGCTGACTTTATTGTGGTCCTTTATAGAGCTGATCTTGTGTGTCACAGCAAAGCTACTTGCGTAGTGCGAGAGCGCAAGTTATATTTCTCTTATCATATGGTGAAACTATGGGTCTGAAACTTTTGATACAAGTGACTGTTTCTTTACTTGTTGTTCACGGTGATCAATTGGAGGGCTAATATGCAGTGTCCTAACCCACAAAACGCCGAATTTTAGTATACTCAAGTTAGAGGCGTGGTGTTCATCGCAGGGTTGCCAAAATGGCTTTTCCTAGCCAAGTTACCGACTAGGAACTACGCCACCCTGCCTGAAAGACATCTACGTCGCTATGAGGTGAAATTATCACTCAATCCACTCCGCTAGTTTTGACCTCTGATTTGTGGGTTAGGACACGCTGCATATTTGCCCTCCAATTGTGTGCTGGAACTCACGCTGTCGTGTTTTTTGTCTACTGCAATGAATGCAAAGTTTTTAATTATCCTTCATTTTTCTAATGTGGAATATGTATTTTTTGTGGGATTATTAATGGCGATGAGTGTCTCGATAGAAGAATGCAATATTATTTCATTGTGGGCACGAAATTTTTAGTCTTCAAGTCTTCTTTCTAACTCGTTCAATATTTTACAATGCTTGCAATCGTTTCGCTTGTGAATGTATTTGTTAATGTTAACTTTGTTCTTTGCTTTAATGCAGTTACTTACTGAGGAGCCTCTAAAGTTCTCGACACTAGTGACATTAGTTCACTGCGTTCTTATAGCTTTCCTATTTGACTTCATTTCTAACACAGGAAAACCAATAACATCAAATGAACTTTCTGCTTAATCATAGCATAATTTGGTTTGTGGTAAATGGGATGATGCTGATATTCTTGGAAGTATTTTGCGTTTGCTATTCAGTGAACATATTATCACTAGTGAGCGACGAGAATATGCGCTGCACAGCTAGAGCTTGTTTAGCAGTCGAGTTGGATGTAAGAATCGACTGTAAATTTTGACCTCACACAAAACGGTGCAGTGGGGAATATTCTTTCTCTGTGTCTGCCTTTTGACTTCAGTAGCTTTTTTGCTCTTTGTTGTTGGCTGCTTTGTAATTTTTACTTAGCGATTCTACTTATTTTTTGGTGGTTTTGTGTTAAGTGTCTAGTATTGCACATTCATTTGTGTTTGTTGGTGGTCATTTAGAGTTCGTGGGAGAGTGAGTCACGGCGACAACAGCAACAACAACAACAACAACAACAGCAGCAGCAACAACAGCAACAGCAATACCGCTCTAGCAGTGGCCGAGGGCATCTTTCTCATCACAAGCGATCTGAGCTCACCCTAGAAAAGGTAACGGTGCTGATCCGCGTAATGTTGGCACAAACCCGCGTAAATCAGAACTTGAATTTCATTCTGGTGCATTGACGTGCATTTGTCGGATCCATGCAACTGCAAGCTGTAGGGTAGGCATCTTTAGGAAAATCGAAGGGAAAGCGAAAATAATATAGAAGGTTGTGAAAGGCGAGAACGAAATGAGAGAGCTAGCTGTGAATGATAGCTTCTGTGAGATTTAGTTGGAAAGTTAGGCCTTGGAATAAAGGTGTGGTACTTTGAGCAGTTGTTGAAACAGACATGAATATAGGGGCAATGAATATGGTGAGGGTCTGTAGGAAGATTCCTGAACTGAAAGAGTTGAATAAGACTCATTTACGAGTCAAGTAGAGAAGGCTTTTTAAGAATTTTGAGAAGGCGCCTGAAACTGATTGCTTATAGTTACTAATAATAAAATGGTTGTGTGATTGTTACAATCTCATTCCAGTTTATTTTTCTTGCGTTTCAGTTGTACTGGATGACTGGTTGCACATGTGAGTGGAGATTCTGCATTTCTAGGAAAAGTGATTAATTAAAACCCTTCATGTTTCAATGGACAGAACTTTGTGTGTGGAGTGCATGACGTGTTTTGTGCAATACTGGTTTCTATGATCAGAAAGATAATGAGATCATTTTTGGAAGGACATCGGGTATTTAAAGGGAATTTTTACTGAGCGACTTTTTTGATGTAAAAGTTTACTTTTGACTACTTACACTGTGAGTTGAGCACTGCTATTGGAGACCTTAGCTGACATGTAGGAGTAACTCAGTGCAAAATGCGCACAAAAGAAACCATTCAGTTTCTTTTGAGTAGTTTGAAAGTTGAAGCAAAAAGCGTGTGAAGAACAAGAATCGGTAATGAGGTGAGGTTCAAATAGGTATGATGTGATATATTAATGCGTATGATAGTCCTGTGAAAGAAGTGAATTTTTGAATGAGTCCTATTTTTGGTAGAAGTGTTTATGGCACTCGGAAACTTGTGCGCTTTATGTAGATCAGATATGTTCGCATATTTGAACTGAGTGCAGAGAAAAAATTAACTCGATTAGAGAATAAGGTTTGGAAGTACCATAGATGAATATCTGGCCTTACGTAAGGGTAGAGTTGTATGATATTCTAGCTACGAGAGCGGCAGGAAATGAAGGTAAAATGGATGTACATATAAATTTGAAGAAATGAGATTGTTTGAAAGCAATGGGGTTGTATATCTGCAAGACATAGGAGGAAATCTGGTTTTAAAGGCCAAAGGGATGTATAACATACGCAACGTTGTGTTAATCGATTGGTGTTCCAGTATCTGGCGTTTTCATAGTGAAGTAATATTGACCGTAGGTTTTGATGAATTGACTTTGGTAGAAGCAGCAGTGTGGAAGTTCAACGTGTACAACTGAATTGCATGAGATGTACGGTATGATAGACAAGATTAGAAGAGTGAGAGCTTGATGGTGCGATTAAGTGTTGTTAATGAATTAGCTAATGGAGACAGTTTAGGCATGTGGGAAGAAGGAACGAATATGCTGCATATCGTTTTCAGTTTTTCGGGGGAGTTATGCGAGCAATTGCGTACCTCCCAAAAAGTGGTGAAGAGTGCTTGTGTATTTATGATGACTGAAAGAACGTTTAATTTAAAGGTGTGAAAAATGCGAGAGAAATGAATTTAGCTCAGAGTGTATTCATGTTCTTATTGCGCGTCCACTTCAAATTTCATCTTAATTCATGAGCTTGAGAGGTTGGGTGCTTCGAGTGGAAATGAACAGCCTTGTGACGTGGCTGATGCGAGCTAACACGGATTGCAAGGCAACAGCTCACGCGTTGCATCAGAAGGATCTCGGTGCACTTGCATCTGTCATCCAGTACGAGATTAGTCTCACGCTGCGTCACTTTTCAACGGCTCATGAGGATTTTTTGTATGGGAAAAATCTTTAAAAAGTTTTTTCGTTTCTAATGATTAGATTTCCGAGTCATGGATTTAAAAATATGACTTGAAGTGTTATGATACATGACGTACTAACTTAAACTGCGCTGCGCACGAAGCCTCAGAATGTTTACCTTATCTTAAAAGTTTTTGAATTGAGTGGCGCAAACAGCTTCGAGTGAATTATTGAATTTTCTCTAGTGAAATAAAATACCATTTGTGTTTTTGGTGTTCATCAAATTTGAAAGGAACTTAATTTAGTTATGAATAGAAATTGCTTGAAAAAATATCATTTACTGTTCCATGGGTATATTTCTATATTACTGCTTAAAAAAGACTGTTATATATGATCATACAGTACAACTGTAGATTTTCAAAAATTTTGTGCTATTCCAGTCGCCATAATTAAGTTTTCCACTGAACAATGGAAGAACGTAACAGTGATTCATAGTTCTTTAGGTGACTATTTAAGCGGTAGTCGAAGAAGTGCCATCAATTTATTTCGTGTGCTGAAAAAGATGCATTTCCATTGTAGAGATGTTAGCAGTACTCGTGTTAACATACCGACATTTTGGAATAGAAATGGTGATAGTGGCTGGTTATGATGCAACATTACACGTGAGAAACTCACTGTTTTATTCTCCCTTGTTTAGTGAGGGTTACTATCATGTAATGTATTGTTTCAAAGGTCTTAGATGTGAACACACAACTGCTCTCGAATGGAATTCACTTCTGTTTCGTTTTAGCACGATCGAACGTTTGGCTCTTTCTATGTTCAAAGGGAAGCGGTTGGGGTCTGAAGAATTTCTACGCAATAGTGCTGAGCAAATATCTTTAAATCTTCTATGCTCGGAGAATATTTTTTAAGCAAGCTCAGTTATCAGTTCTTGCAATTTCAATACTAAGGACAATCTCTGTGCTGTAAAAGTACTGTATTTGGTAACTTTTGTTGCTGTGTACTTTTTGATAAAACTATTTAAGCTGATGAATAGTTCAACGTATTCTCGGAGTGTAAGTGCTACAAATTTTTTATACGTCAAATACTTAGTAGATTGAGAGGCGCGCTAGTCTCATCTTACTAGTCTCATTCAAATGATCAAACTGCGTGTCAAGAGGTGAGTTCACTTGCATCATTTTGTATCACTCTTGTAAGGAGATTTTTTTTTCTCTGCTTTATGTGATCGAGTTCTGTAATTGTTTGTGGTTATCGCTCTCCCGCTTTTTTCTTGCTGTTGCTTCCAGCTATCTTGTGTATCATGGTTCTGATGTGAGCAAATTATTAGTTAGCGCTACATTTATGCTGTGCTGTCATATTTTTCTTGTGCAAAATCTCCCTGATTTGAATTTGTGGTGAGAGGTTCGTTTGGAATATTGGTTGCGTGGATGGTCAACGATTGGTTAAAGACAGGCTGGAGTCATGGACGAGTGGCAAACTGGCCCACGAGATTGCTTATGAAAATTAAATCTTTAGCTGCATTCATCGATCTGTTCTGCCCTTCAAACAGTTTCACATGGTGTATCTATTGACTTGATTGTATTCCTTCTTTATGTGGCCGCAGGTTTAGCTACATTAGAAGCACATCTCTTGGAGTGATTATGTCAACACCACTGACTTCTTCACTGCAGAATAATGGTGTGAAATGCTTCAGCTGGGTGGCCATACACCGACGGAAGGCCAACGCTATACCTTCCTCGGTCATTACATGGGTTAACCATTGAATATCTAACTTTTGTGTGCGCAGGTGAGCAGTGCCGAGGCTGGGTCGAGCAACTCCAGCAACCACAGAAGCAGCACACCAAGCGTGTCTGTGACCTCTACTAAGGATCAACAACGACAGCAACAACAGCAGCAGCAACTTCATCACAGCAGCCGTGCGAGCAGCGGCAGTAGTAATGCCATCACTGCTTCTTTAGCATCAATAAACCGGCAGCACGAGTTGTTACTGCAACAGCAGCGTAGAGAGAGGGAGAGAGAAATTGAAAGAGAGCGAGAGCGGGAGCGTGAGAGAGAAAGAGAGAGAGAGCGACAGTTGAGGGAACGAGAGAGGCAGCAACGAGAAAGAGATCTTGAACGAGAAAGAGAAAGAGAGCGAGAAAGGGAATATAGAGCTGAGAAAGAGAGGCGCGAGCGGGAAAGAGAGCGAGAACAGAGAGAAAAAGACATGTACTTGCCTCCCGGCCTGACGAAGCAGCAGAAGGAGCAGTTCATGGCCAGCATGAGCACGGCGGCAGCAATGGCTCAGGCCATGAGTAACCCCGCTGCCCTGCAGCAGATGCAGGCTGCCCAGCAGCAGCTGCTCAGGATGCAGGGCCTGGGCAGCACTGGCGCGCCTCAGATCCCGCCTCACATGCTCGCACCTTACCTCCTCGGTCACTATAATCCTTTTAACCTGCAGTTGCAGCAGCTCATGGCTGCTCAGTTGGGCGCTGCTATACAGCAGCAGGGCGCTAACGCCGCCGCTGCTGCAGCAGCTGCGAGTGGTGGCGGAGGTGCGGCGGCTGCAGCAGCTGCCGCTGCCGCTGCAGCTGCTGCTCTCGTGGGTGGCGCTGCTGGCGTTGGAAGCAGCGGCAGCAGCAGTAGCAGCGGGAGCAGCAGTAAGCAGCAGCAGCAGCAGCAGCAGAGCTTGGCAGCGCAACACGAGTTCATGAGGCAGACGGCCGAGATGCAGAGACAGTACTTGCTCGACATGATTCCATCAGCAGGTCTGCAAGCCGCGGCTGCTGCCCAGCACACCTCGGCGCAGGGGACCTCTTCAGGACACTCTTCCTCCAGTGGCTCGGGAAGCAAGTGGAAGAGTTGAGCCAAGCTACCTGGTAGTCACCTCAAAAACTTGTAGTAACTTTAATTTTATTTTCTATATTTTCGTGGCCGTGATACTCAATGGTGCAAATGCTTGCACGAGGCATGAGTGGAGCCCATTTGTACGGTAGTTTCGTCTAAATCTGTTGTAACCTTAAATTTATTTTCCTTCTAATCGTGCTCATGTCACCAATAGTGAGGCACAGCTGAAGCCCACTGTATCATTTTATTGCTACTATTTGAAGTTGAAATTTGTTCCCATATTTCACGCTTGCTATTGCTTCCCTTCTTCATGAGTCTATCATGGGAAGAGTTGAGCCTGACTGCATTGCAACAACCGAGACGCTCCTACAATCGAGTAACTTATTTCACTGGTGGTACACGGGAGTTGAGTTGCAGATGTCACAGAGCAGTTCGCCGTGGTCGCCTAGACTAATCGCGTTACAAGTTCATTGACCATAATGTAGTTAAGCTTCATAAAAAAATCTTGCATGCCTATTGATTTTTCAATGGCCTATATTTGTTAGCCTTTTACAAACATTTTTTGTTTTGGTAATGATGGGCTTTTCTGTTTTCTGCTAGAGTGCGTCCAATACGAGTGCACCACAGCTTAGCTAGGTCGTCGCTCCTTCTATCCAGAAATTCAAGTTTGAGTAAATATTCAAATAAATCTTCATTCAGTTCTATGACACTACATGGCCGTTGAATGTAATATTGCTCTTGAAATGTTGTGATCTCGCTTTTCTTTCAATTTTTTCCGTAACGTGAGCTGACGAACCCATAAGGCCTTTCGTTGAGGTGTGTGAGAGCAACTGTTGATGATTCTTGTAACATTTGCATGACGCGAGGAAGCTGAAGTGTCATCAAACTCATCTACTTAGCCTTGCATTTGGAGAGGTGCTATATGGCATATAGATGTGTGTTATTTCAGTCCCATCTCCAGAAATTTAGTTGAATTGTGATACTCTTCCTGCATGCAATTTTTGACTGTAGATCCCAGTGTATTATATTGAGTGATCTAAACGTTTTGGTTAACCTTATAAGAATGTTGGTGTCGAGATCTGCACTATCTTATTTTTATTTTGCCTTCCAATACCTTGGCTTGTTTCAATTTTCATGCCTTTGCTATCTCTTCTTTGTCATTTCTTCCTCTTCCTTCTTGACTTTCTGTTTCTGTGCACATGTTATCCTGTGTGTGAACACACCTTGTGCATAGAGTCCCCGTTTTCTATAGTCCATACTAAAAGCTCTTTTGAGGTCACTATTGTTGTGGCTAGGGAATCTTAAACTAGGTATTATTATGATAACAGTAATAATAATAATGGCTAATTTTGCCTTCCAATTAACTGACTTGCATGCGTCTTGCAAGTGCAGTCTGAAAATGCATTGATTTTCATTCAAGATCCATTGTTCCAGTTATTTTATTGACGCGAGTAGTTTTCAGATTGGAAATGTTCCATGCTAAAGCGTGAGTTGTGCTAATTCTGTGCTCATGCGTTATTTGATGTTCATGGTTATTACGCAGTAGTATTTTTTATGATACATTGCTATCATTTTGTAGCCATAACAGGGGTGTGTTGAATATTTTTGCTCGGTTATTTGGATCTAAAATAAAAGACCTGATTTTTTAACAAGTTTTTGTGCTAGTTCTGAAAATCATCTTAATGTTGCCTAATGAAAGATAAAATCCTGAAATATGAGCCCGTACCAAAAATTGTATGTTCATGTCTAATTCTATGGAAGTATAATACGTAACAGCCAATCATGAATTGCTAATTTGTACGCTAAAAGTTCATAGAAAGATTAAAACACGCCATTCTAGTTCACCCTTGACCAGTGGAAGTAAATTCAAGGATCTTCAACACGATAGCTGTGCGAGAAATGTGTATAGGAATCCTTTAGCTTGTATTTGCAACCTGACCTGTCCAAGGAAAAAGAATCATATTTCTAAATTCAGTGGGGAAAAAATCTTTGAAAATTTTAACGTTAGAAAGTATTTTTCAAACTCAGGTCAGCTTATGAGCGTTTAAGTGGAATTTTCGTGGTATACTGGTTTTCCGCGTTTCTGGCCCGAAAAAGAGGATGTGTAAATCAGAATTCCGAGTGTTGCTGCGAGTTTAGGCGACCTTTATTGAATTGGGCACACATAGTTGAGCACTTACATCAAACGCGTATGTCTTTATTGCAGTTTTGTTCGTGTTTTGAGTTTTCCCACGAAGCGTTATTGTTGAGGATGTTATGTTAATCACTAATAACAAATATGCACACAATTCACGATTCAAGTAGAATATGCCAAGAACTGAGCCGGGATTCAGAGGCTCGGAAAAAGAGTTCCTACTACTGCCTGTTGTTCATGATGGAAATGAGTCATCGATGAAATAGCGTTGGCTGCTGCTGCTACTACTACTTCTAATGTTATTTCTAGATGAAATTGTCGGTATTCCTGATATGGACATGTGTTCTCCCCGCCCACGCCACCTATGCTCTTTAGCGCATGTCTTCTCTTAACTTAGTCCAACTTGTACATATTGTAGCGTATATCAATGACGGTACTGATCGTCCTCGCTATTTTTCAAATCTGTGCTGTTTCTTTTGTAGATTTTTGTGCGTCCTACGTCCCTGTCAGATGCTTCGGGACATTACGCTCCCGGAGGCTTTGTTCCCCAAAGCAGGTATCAAATAATGTGGTCGAGCAGCTCTCTTTTTTTAAAGCATCATGTGCCGTGTTTTGTCCCTGCTGCATATTTTATTTGTAAGTGAAAATATTTTAATTGCTGTAGCAGAATCTTTACTCTTGATCGTAAGCGAGTCGTGAGCGAAATATGACCATACTTAAAATACTGTAAACTGCGAAGAACTAGTTTAGTACTCGGAAGCTTTGAAGTCGATAATACTTCCAGTGCAATTTACCTTCAGTGCATGGAGAATGATTCACATTATCTGAGGAATTTGCAGCACTCCAATAGTAGATACGGTTATTGGGTTTTTCGTGTAGGGTATGCTGATACAATCTATCATTATTATCATGCGTTATTAGCGTTCTGACAGTACTTCAGCTCACTGCAGAGTCTGTACACTTGAATCTGTTGACTCCCCTCAGGGGGATACCACTATTGTATCTATGGGAATTAGCGCTCCCAGGGGGCAAATGTGTGAGGGCCTCAGCTGAGTGTTAGGTTGGCCTTCTTTTTGATGAAATAAAAAGTTTTTGTTATGTTAAGGACCACTTTTTTTCGGTTCACTGCTGTTCTGTTTTCAGCACCTACTACTTTCTTCTTCTACTTTAATCTTGTTTCATGAACTTCTTTCTCAACTTACTGTTTCTATGCCCTTTCTGCATAGATTCCGCGTTCCCTTCACTCCATACTAAACGGTGTCTTCCTCCTTCCTCTCTTTGGATCGTCTTTATGACGGATAGGGAGGCTTAAATTAATTAATAATCTAATCTAATCTGAATCTGTTGAACATTCAATTAGGCAAGTCGTTTTATTTCTCGTTCTTTCATGGGCGTGATGGGACTACCGACGTCTTGTGCGTGCTTTATTTTTCATTTCTTTCTTCCTTACTTAGCTGTCCTTTAGCTTACGGTAGCGAGTCTGCCGGTTTGTACAATTGGAACGAAGTACTCTTCGGATGCCATTTGAATTCTATCTGTAACGGGTTTCACCGTTAAAATTTTCTGAATTATTTTGACACTGGTTGTTAATATGTAGTAGTTTCGAAAATTTTCTCAATTTTTAAATGTTCTTCGAAAGAAATGTAAAATACAAAGCGAGTATTGATGAAAATAGTTCCGTTATTTTGATCAGACGAAAGGGTCTGTTGTGACATCTTTCTTTTAACTCGCATCTCTTCGCAATAATCAATCCGTTAGTCCCTACAAAATATAAATAAGTTAAAATTTCCTTGTGGGCTTCTTCATACTGGTTATATTTCCTATACGTATCACATAGGCTGTACTCACCGCAATTGAAGTTTGCACTACGTTCTGCCAGTTTTTGCTTGTTTTCTTTTCATTTTCCTAGTGTCAAATTTCGCGATATCGTTGAGGTAGGTCTGAATACTACTGTATCAATTGTATACATTTTGGAATTTTATGTGTGACTTGAAACATCTGTACTGCCGTATTCTCTCTGGGATTAAGGAACTGATCAATGCCTGTGAATTCCACTTTAAAAACACATCGATCGAGGATTTAAAAGAAAAGTATTATTTCTTTTAATTGAAATGTTATGAATATGTTTGGGAGATGCAACTTTTGTATCTAAGAGAATTAGCGTTTCCATGAGCAAATGTAAGGTCTCGAACTGAAAATTAGGTAGGCTTTTTGTTTAGTTGAAAATTTTTTCTCTTTCGTTAAGAAGGATCCTTTTTCGGTTCACTTTCTATTTTCTTCTTGAATTTTATCTTGTTTCGCAAACTTCTTTCAATCATGCTGTTTTTATGCGCAGACCCCTCAGGGGGATACAACTATTGTATCTATGGGAATTAGCGCTCCCAGGGGGACCATGTGAGGGCCCGAGCTAAGGGTTAGGTAGGCTTCCTTTTTGTTGAAATAACATAGGTTTTTGTTCTGTTACGGACCATATTTTTTCGGTTCACTGCTGTCCTGTTTTTCAACACCTACTACTTTCTTCTTCAACTTTGATCTTGTTTCATAAACTTCTTTCTCATCTTACTGTTTCTATGCCCTTTCTGCATAGATTCCACGTTCCCTAAACTCCATACTGAATGGTGCCTTCCTCCTTCCTCTTTTTGGATCGCCTTTGTAGCGGATAGGGAGGCTTTAACTAACTAATAATCTAATCTAATCTAATCTTTTATGCGCAGATTGTTGGAACACCTTGTGCATTGATTCCCCATTTCCTTGGTTCCATTCCTGAATGGTGCATTTCTCATTCATCTTTTGGGAACCCATAGGTTGTGGTTAAGGAGGCTTAAACTGACTTCTAATCTAATCTGAAGCGTGATTATTTTTCTACCATCAAATGTAGACTTATAGCTAAACTCCGAATGGTTCGCGCATGTAAGCTTGTTTTCTGTGCGATTATGCGCCTTTTCTCTGATTTTTTGTTTATGTTTGTTTTATTGGGCGCATGGTGATACTCAGGAACAGCTTTTATGTATAGCGCGTGTCATTGAGAGTCCATAACACATTTTATGTCGGTCTCATGGAACACAGGTGAAACTCATTACGTTTCGTACGATAATTTACACATTTTTGCTTTTGATTTAGTGCCCCTCACGGAGATACAACTATTGTATCTATGGGAATTAGCACTCCCAGGGGGACTATGTGAGGGCCCGAGCTAAAGGTTAGGTAGGCTTTCTTTTGGTTAAAATAGAATAGGTTTTTGTTTTGTCACGGACCATCTTTTTTCGGTTCACTGCTGTCCTGTTTTTCAGCACCTACTACTTTCTTCTTCAACTTTGATCTTGTTTCATGAACTTCTTTCTTATCTTACTGTTTCTATGCCTTTTCTGCATAGATTCCGCGTTCCCTTTACTCCATACTAAATGGTGCCTTCCTCCTTCCTCTCTTCGATACGCTCTTTTTTTGTAGCGGTTAGGGAGCCTTAAACTAACTTATAATCTAATCTAATCTTTTGATTTAGTGTAGGCTGTTGAAGAGAATTTATTTTATTTTTTTCAAAAAAATAACCGCAGTTAACATCTTAAACACAGACCACATTTGCAAACGAAATGATATCTTTCGTTTCGAATTTCTTCTCTTCTCCCTCATGCCCCAGAGAGTTCAACTCGTTTTAATGGATGCAGTCTGATTCACGTTTTGTCGCACTTCACTTATTCCTGTGTGTCCAGTCCTTTTCGCTTAATTGAACAGATTTTGTCTGCTGCCTCTTATTAGTCTTTTTTTTCAGGGCTTATGAAATGACCATTAGCCTCTTGTAGTTCAATTAATCTGCAATTCTACTAATTTGGTACTATTTCACTATTCAATTTGCTTCCATTTCCTCCTTCAGTTTTTCTATATATTCGTTGATGCAGAGCTGTTTGTTATGAATCGTCACTCGGCGAGTCAATTTTTGGTTGAATGATTGTGTTTCAACGGAAATGAAATTTTATCTTGATTCAAGGTCTTCAATCTATTCAAGCAGCTACGACCTCTGCATTTGACGTATGTTTAGAAATTAACGTTTCCAAGGAAAAGATGCCAGGTCTCAAGCTGAAGGTTAGTTAGGCCTTCCTTTTGCTGAAATAAGGATTATCACGTTTCATAAACTTCCTTCCTGACTTATGTTCTTACGTGTAGAGTGCTGGGACACACTTTGTGATGATTCTCAATTCCTTTAACGCCATACACCACGGTGCCTTCCTCTCTATGGAACACTTGTGGCCATGGCGGCTTACACTAACTTTTCTAATCTCTGATCAATGTTTCGGGGTGAAGTTAATACAAAATTACTTGCAAATCTGATTGTGCTATTTTTGTTTGCTTCATGTTCTGGCATTTATGGCTGAAATTTCTTTCCGCTGAATTTGCGTGCAGCTGTTCTTGGTCTAGGAGTAAATGCAGCAAGTATTGTAGTTATTTTTTGTACTGTTCATGTGAGTGTTGCTTTGGTTGTGGACCACCTATGGCATAGCAATAATAATGGTATGTTGTCACAGGAAATTTCTATGGCCCTGCCACGGAGGAAATTGTGTCGCTTTGTGTCTTGCCGTTTAAATTAGTGGGTGTAAATTATTATGTTAGCTGATGTTTTTTGTGTTGTTTTCTCGCACCTCGAATGCGTGTCTTGGCCCATCAGCGTCCTATTTGCTTTGAATGCATGTCTTCGTGAGTAGCATTTAATTATTGGAAAAAATGGACAAGGTCGATCTTCCTATGATTTGCTATTAGATTTTCATTCAGCATTTATCTAATAAAATTGGGGGATCAGTTAATCTTCCATGGGGCCTTGTTGGCTCGTATGCGCCTCTAAGCGCCATGTGGATCATTCACAATACGCTGTTCAGTTTGTGCCGATATTGGGCCCTGTGTACAGTGTTGCTATCAATGTAGACCTTTGTTTTAGCGGTACATTGTTTTCTATACTATCCTTGCATTATGTCTACTGAGATGGCGTTTTCTAGGTTTATTTTTGTAAAATTTCACTATGCTTATATTTGGATTATTTCTTGCTGCGCTCATTTATTTTTATCGTCAGTAGAATTCCGTCATCATTGTTTTGTTTTCGTGCCGTTTTCAAGGTGAGGTTTTTCATGCGAAAATGAAAATGTTGTGTACACGAATTCGGTCTACAGATTGTTGACTAACGTTCAAAGTAACATTTCCCAATGCTATGATAATTGTTTATTTATGACTTCTTACCTTCAAAACATTCAGATCATCAGGCTATCAAAGCGTTATATCGTCGGTACTGTGCAAGCGAAATGTTTTTAACGTCTTTCGTGGGTTGTGGTGGAAAGTAGATGTAGAGGAACGAACGTACATTGGACAATTGAAAATAGTACGATGGTGTATAGACTGTGTGTACTACGGTACAAATTTCATGTGTAAAAAATTATTTTGAGGTGTAAAAATATTGATGTGCATGCTTCTTTGTGCAGGTGTTCTTACTCCTGACAACGTGAATTGAGGTGTAGGAAAACCTCTCGTTAATTATTTATTGCTTGAATAATGAATACGTATAGATTGTCAGATTGGACATTTGATTTAAGTTTCGTAATGCGAAGCAATCGATCACTGAAATTTGTGTCCTTCTATGTGAAGCACTTATTTATTGGTACCAGTCTTGCTCTGTGTATCCTTGAAAAATGTACATAGTGACCAAATTTGTAAAATAATGTACAGAAAGTAAGCGTTAGCCTTAAGCGTAGTTAGGATTTTTTTGAACAGGGGGTGTTAAACTTGTTTTCTAGTGAACAGAACCTTCTGCTACTGTCAATTTTTGGATTTTTTATCTGCCCTTTATTTGCAATGCCTGTCTTTTCTCCTGATCATTGTCGCATTGAGGCTCTACTGCAGACACTTCTTGCAAGTTGATACTATTCAGGCTCGTGGTTTATTTTTCAGGAAGCTGGTTACGATAACGTTTAATTTACAAAAAGATTCGTTAGAAACGTTGATTTCAAAGTAGTAATGAAAATTTTATTTTTTTCGGGATGTTGTTCAGTTCAGCTGTGGAGTTTGGAATTTCTTTATTTATTCATTACCGTTTTTTATGTGTGTACGTAAGGCCTTCAATACGTTTATGTAAAATACGTTTCATCTCTTGATATTTGAGAACTTTTAAAAATTTTGTGTGAAGTTTTATATTCGTAAATAAAGGCTTATTGTATCACGTTACAATTGTGAAAATTGCATCAGGTTCTCTTAGGCATGATATGCTCATATTTGTCCTAAGCAAGGTAGGCAAGAGAAGTAGTTAAAAGGAACTTGTTTTTATTAATACATATCTCGTTTTTTCTGTATCTCGTGGTCCTCTTATCTTCCTTTACTCGGTTGACACGTTTCTGGTTGGTGCTCGACAACAGCTGCTGCTGCTGCTTCAAGTGGATCAGTGATTTCCGTAAAACTTCACCGTTCACAAAACGACTGCAGTGAATGAAATGTTAAATAGGAAACTGGAAGGTAATTATCTTGGTGTTCTTTGTAGTAACTCTGAGCTCGCTACTGAATTTTAGTGGTTGTTTCTTACCTTGTCGACCTGTCAAGGGATCAGAGCGTTTTTCAAGGATGGCGCTCTCGACCCGCAGAAAGATGGCCACGTGTGAGGACGTTCTGAATGCGCGTCATGGCTAAGTAATGTTTCTTTTGCCTACTGTATTTTCCTGTGTCGATATCATTCACCGCCAATTTGTTACCCTCATTTTCTTTTCACTTCAACTTTCCGAACTGCCTGCTCTAAAGTACCAATCCAGACAAAATTGTTCTCAGCGGTTTTCATAATATGGCCTAAATTTTTACCTGAATTTTTCCTATAATGTAAATGTCGTTCAAATTAATGATATCAATTGAGATTTCAGAAGGAATGTTTAATGAGCGTAAAAATATAAAAACAGCTTTTGTGGAGCTGTATGCTGTATTCGATCATCTTGTCTTGGAGAGTGACATTGAGCCTGTCTCTTGTGTTATTATTATAGTTTGTGCTGGTCTTTGGAGACTAGTCTCGTTAGGAGGTATTCAATTACCCCCATTGAATAAGCAGCTCTGGATTTGCACCCGTCGTCTTAAGCCACAAGATCCTAACACAAGAAAAGACGCCCACCATCCATGTTCATACTGAATGTCAATTATTTTACTTATCCTCTATTTGGAAAATGAGTTTTTATTTCAATTCTTCGTATCTGTCGACAGATTGAAATGAATTAGGAGATTTTTTTGCGGTGGTTTTAATGCATTAATCTCCCATAATCTCGTTTCTCACTCGAGGTATTACAAGAACTACGTAGATCCATCATTCTTTTTACCTCCAGTGTGTTAAATTTCTGCGGTAAAAGTTTTTAATATGTTTGATGAAGGTAGAACTTCTGAAATTCTAAAAATTGGCTTGTGTCTGAGAATGTGTCATCTCGTTATCTTTCAAACCGTTGCGTTCTTAAATGAGTTTCCAAGCTTTCCTGGTCTCTGTCTAATTTTGTTCGGCTCCTTTTTTCTTGTGGTGTAGATGGAGAAAGAGACGAGTTTTTGAGAGTATGCTGTAGCGCTCTCGTGAGTTATTAACAGTTGGTGACAGCTTGCTTTGCTCGTCGAGTTCGATCGTGGACTGATAAAATTTGTGTCATTCTCTGCTGCACGAGCGACTGTATTCTTCTGTGTTACATCCTATTCAGCTTGTATCCAAGCTTATAGTATTCTAGCTCTTAGTTGACGATGAACGGTGGTTCGGGCGGAAATGTTGATAAGATAGCAGGTAAATAGCCGAAACTGTAGATACACCGTGCATTTAATCGTATAATGGTAGGGGCAGTTATGGTTTTTCGTGTGTGTGAGAGAGCAAGCGTAAAACTGATACCTTTTTCTAATTGTGACCAAAATGTTGAAATCTTTAATAAAACTGATAAATTACGCTTTTGTATTCCATTTCCTTGTTTTTATAGTTTAATTTCAATCATGTTACATTTATTTAGGGAAAGAAGTTGTTCCACTGACGCCGTTAATTTTCAACCTATGCTGATTTTATATTTTGCCTGTCTTGTACCTCGCGATGTGTAGTTACTGACTTCCGTCGCTGAGGACGAATTTTACCAGAAATCGGGTTGCGCTATGGCTTGGTTGTCATGGCGACCTGAGATGCACTCGTCGACACCTCTTGCTGCTTCAGCTCAAGCAGTACTGTCAGCTAAATCGTAGAATTCGCAGTTGTACGTGTCGGTAATCTTTTGAATACATTGAAAATGCTATTTTGCTCTACTTTTATTGGTCAAATCTTTTTATTCTCAAATTATAATACGCGAAAGAGACTATTGCAATTGAGCTGTGCGGCCTCGAAAAACTGAATATAACGAGTAGAACCTCTAATAGATAAGTTGCCGTCAGTTGTGAGAAAAATGACAGAACAAGGCAGCGTATTTGTTTACAACGTTAGAGGCGTTGTAGAGAATGGAAATGATTTCGACGGCGTTGACTTGTGCGTGAGCTACAGTTTCACATTCGGGCAAGATTGGCAACTGTTGGCGGTGAGCGTATTTAATTTTCTGTTTTAGCACTGACAAATAAAAATTAAAATAAAAACTTGAGGTATCTCACTGATATACAACTCTCAGCCAGAAAAGGTTGTTCTTTCAAATGTTTTTAATTTCTAATTTAGGCTGAGCAAGGTGGAAATTTTATTTGGTGCTAAAAAATGGAAGGCAAGGAACCGAAAAAAATATGGTCCGTCATAAACAGAAAACCTATGCAAGCAAGAGGAAGACTACCTTACCTTCAGCTAGGAACTTCATATCTCTTCTCTGAAGACACTAATTCTCGGAGATGCAGTATATGAATTTCTTGAGGAGATAAAGTTGTTATGGAAGACGCAGTTCTAAGTCACAATAACACGATCAGGTGTGATGGCTAATGCAAATTTTTATACAGCAAAATAGTTATTGATTTAAGGTTCAGAGGATGGCAAAAATTTCCCTATCTTGCAGCATACTGGTCAATATAACAATAGCGTGATATTTTATTTTTTTACCCATTCTGTGAGAAGTATTAGATAGTAGGCGAAGGGAAAAGTTCGGTGCAGTGTACATTAAACGGAAGGCGAAACGTAAGCGACATATAGGGAAACGAAACGATTCCGTGTGCATTAAATTGGACGTTAATTTAAGCCTTCCTAACTGCAACAAAGGTGTTCCAATAAGGAAGGCGGAAGGCATCATTTAGTACGGAGTTGAGGGAACTCAAAATTTATACACAAGGCGCATAGAAACAGTAAGTCAAGGAAGAAATTCATGAAACATGATTAAAGTTAAAAAAGAAAGGTGTAGGTATGAAAAACAGAACAGCATTGAACCGAAAAAAGATAGTCCTTAACGAAATATAAAAACCTATTTGATTTTAACTAAAGAAAGGCCAACCTAACTTTTAGCTCGGGACCTCACATATTCCTCGTGGGAGCGCTAATTATAGATACAATAGTTGTACCTCCCTATTTTTTTACGAAACATCATCGACAACCGGGTTGTAGAAACGGTTTTACAACTGTTTTTCAACGGATTGGGTGAGCGAAGAGAAAGCTCTGATTGATGGATAAAAGATTGTTTCAATAAATTTGACACTTAAGATGAATTACGCTGGTGTTTGAAATGTCTTAACATAAGGGTTTCAAAGTAAAAGAGCTCCTCTTTAATCTCTTTTAATCGGATTCTTCGTTTGTTATTACCACAAGTAAGCTGCGGTCTGCCGAAAATACTGCGGGCACATAAACTGGCTGCGAACTCTGGTCTTGCTGGTATTAAGCCTGATGCGTAACCGTCCTTGCCTCGGAAATGATGGCTTACGGTAAATGTCACTACAGATAAAGGGAGAGATGCGGCAATTATAAGGACGTATGACTATAACAAGTATTAACAAATTTAGTGGGAGTGGCATAATGAAAGAACAAACAAAAACGAAACTAGAAGAAGAAGAAAAGTGTGACGTGTTGAGACTCTGGTCACAGTTTTTGGCAGTAATTGAAAAAGAATTGTAATGAATGAAGAGAACGGACTCTGTCGCATGAAAATATGTGTATTGAAGGTTCTCCCTTGACAGCTACCCATGAGCTTATCAGTATTGACTGCCTGTTGCCATGTCTGGCTCGTCCTCGTCTAACTGCTTTCAAATACTGAACAGATGCTTGTATAACATGCGGTTGACGGCTATTAGTCTACTATAAACCTAAGTCCTTTGAAGTAATATGTTCTGCCCTACTGCTCAGTGTGATAAATCTGATTCTAACATTTTGAACCATATGTTGTTCGGATATAGCAGAAAAAGACGGTGTATGAAATGGAATTATCGAGAAGCGCAGTTAATTTTCGTTTACCGTGCGGTGACAAACTCTGCAATTTGTAAAGCCTTTTAAGAAAGAAAAACAGTTTATTTCCAATGAAGATAATACAAAATCTATTATTGGTTTTTAAACTGTCTTAACATGAAGATCGTAAAGATCCATTAAGATTAACTCACGGTTATCGTAATACCCATGCCAATAGTCGAAACAAATGATTGAGAGAAAAGCATGAAAAATACATTCCCTTTGAGTTAATCTACGTAAGTTTGATAACGTAGCAGCTAGAGTGCTAGTGTTCCTCCAATAGGCATATTGATCTCGATGAATTAAATTTGATTCGTCGAAGTGAGATGACAGTTGATTTGTTTTCACTTTCTCTGATATTTTGGACATGACAGGCAAAAGACTTATGGGCCTGTAATTTGATACTGTATTAATATCACCAGTTTTGTGCAACGATCTACATAATAATGGAGTGCTTTCGCTGGTCGGGAAATATTACAGACACTAAACCTAGCACCCTGGGCAACTCTGGCAATACCGAAGAATCCAGGAAACGGTCCTCACGAAAAAGCAACTTTGCTTCCTCTAATAAACGCCGTTCTGAAGATAATATCAAAATAAAACATATGATGCTAGTAGCCTAAATGATAAATTGGATGACATGAGAGTAATGTTGGTCACTGAAGAAATTGACATTTTACGCGTTTCCGAAACAAGATTTGATTCACGAACCCGAAGTTCGTTTTTTAACATTTCCGATTACGGGTTGTGCCGCTACGATGCCGATAAAAATAGCCGAAGTAGGGGATATTGTATTTTCGTACAAAAAAACTATACTCTACATCTTTACTCCTAGGAAACGAAGTTAACGAAGGTGTAGAAATAATTTGGCTGAAAGAACAAGTAAATAAACGCAACTTCATCATCATCGGCCCCCTACGTCCAACACTTGAGTCTATCGAGAAAACTTTAAAAGAAATTCTAGCGACAAAAAAGTCATACTTCTAAAAATTTTAACGTTTATTTTTAGTTAAGTGAAATCAAGACTAGGTGGGTCTTCTCTTCCTCAAAACTTTTAGTGAAAATTCCACGACACTGTAGTCATTAAAGTTGAGCATGCTCAATTTCACAGACACAATTTCACATCGAAAAGAGTGCGGGATCATCATTAAAGCGATGACGATCCATGATCCTTGCGTGTAAACTTGATCGCAGCCTCTCTGAGAATGAATGCTTTTGCTCGGGTAGAACCCGCTCTTCGTGACTGAAACAAACGTTTTATCGGTCGAATGGGAATATTAACTGGTAGAAATATTCACAATCATGCTTAATTGATTGGGAAATGAATAGAAGATACAGAGAACAGCCCGCAGCATCGTATTCAATTCTTTAAAAATTCTCCTTGCTTTCTAATAGTAACACTTACTATTGGGTTAATTGACTGTAGGAAACTGGAAACTTCAGACCTGTCTGAGATGCGTTAGTCCAGCCAAAATTCAGTATCGGTCAGTAAGAGAGGCGAATCATGCTGAAGTGTTAGGAGGGGCTATATCACCCCCCCCCCCCCGGTACATCGTACACAACTCTGAACGGGGATGAATAAGTTAGATTCAGCGATATGCCTGTTTAGTTTCCTTCATGCGAGGTTCAAGCAGAAGGCTTAGAGGAAGCTGGGCTACTTTACGCTGGAGATTGAGACTAGAAAAATAAAAAGAACTAAACAAAGAAGTGCGTATGATCTTGCGTCCCAAAGAACTCTGTCCTGCACAATAAGATAAAGTTTAGCTGGGGTCTATTGCTGGTCTGGCTTCTATCTCAATGTATCTTGTTTTTTTGCCACAATGATGGCTACCCTAATTTCGTCATGTTTTGTTCCTATTCTTCTTTCCGTCTTCGTGAAAAGGGTTTTGCGAAAAACAGTTATTACTCATCAGATTCCGTTCAAGTAGGCAAGTCAATGAATAAAAAATCCCCTAGAGTACTCTGATTCCAGAATCTGTGCAGATGTGAAGAAGTTTTCAATTTTAGGTAGAATTTCCTTTGTCGTAAATATCTGACATTCCAGGGTCTGGAAGAGGGTGTTTCACAAACGACGCGCCTCAGCCATGGTCCAGATCAGCATTTTGTGTGGAACTTCCCTCTTGACGTCACATTCTCCTCAACTAATCCTTACGGGTGTGAGTGCAGTATTGTAAATACTACTACTTTCCTGAGCTAGTAGGTTTGGTAGAGATGTTCTAAAAATGTACCAAGACCGATAACAATTGATCGTCAACAGCTAACGAAGAGTTTGTAACAGGTAGTCTATCTGACGCTTCTGAGGGCAAGAATTGCCTCATTCCATGAATATTATTTTCTGTTTCTTAAGGAAATACATTAGCAAATTTCATGGACAAGAATCAAATCATAAGTTCAAAAAAATGTTTTTAATTACATATGTGAAAAAATGATGTATAGTTTATGTCAGACTTAAATATTCGTATAATGAAATTGAAACTTTAATTTTTTTTCTGAAAAGAGCTGTTATTTGTGTTTAACAATGAGATGTTTCTCATTATCCTAATATATAAATGATAAAAGTGTAATACACTACAGAATTCATCTAAAGTTGATTTTTTATATTCTCTGCTTGTATAGATGACTTCAAAGCCTGCGGGAAAGATAACCAAAGTGCTCTCAAATTATCTCGGATATATATATATACTTCATAAACGAGGGTCTTGGTCCAGTACGATAGAATTTTAAAGTCATCACGCTTTTTTTATCAGGGCCTCAATTGGTGCTGTACGTTTACGGCAAGGATTTCTTCGGCACGGACATCGTTCGGGGTTACGCGGCTGTCCACTTGCCCTTGTGCCCTGGCCAGCACACGCGGAGGTAAAGCTGTTTCTTGTCACCCATTCAAGGTGAATTACTTCGTTTTTATACTACTAGACACTGATTCAGGTGTTGCCGAAAACATAACTCGCCGTTGAGCAAGTTAAAAAGTGAGTTTAATTTTTATGTGAGCTAAAGTTTGCCTAAAAACAAGTGAGAGTTTGTTCTTCCTAATTTATTGCAAAAGAAAGTCCTTAAAAATTTTATTTTTGATTAAACAATCCACAGCATGCCCCCCAAAAATGAGGCCTTGCAGTTTGAATGTTCATTATTTTTTGATATATCATCAATTCCTGATAGTTTCTTTGTTTGACGCAGAATATTTGATTTATAAACTAAAAATAAAAGGTTTGGATTTGTGTTACACAAGAATGGTATGTGATGCAGCGAAAAAAAGAGTCAGCGTATTAACACCCCCTTAAAATTTAGCTGATTGACGAGAGGAAATCGTGATTTACTTCCGTGTTTTACTTGCAGTACCGAAGATGAAGGAAAAGTACAAAGATGCGTTGGTAGAAATAACCAGAAAGTTAAGTTGATGATTTCTTACGTGAGGAAATGCTTTTCTGGATTCAGCACAGGTTTTTGGACTGAAAATACTAGATATCATTTTTTATCCAGTGATAGATTTTAAATTTTAGTTCATATTCATGGTATTGAGTAATTAAATTCAATCCAATTGTCGGTTGGCGTTTTATTACATTCAATTTTTTTCATTTGCTCGCATGTTATTGGTGGTTGCTGTAGACATAGTTGCCTTTTGAAAAAAAATATCCAAGCTTGCTGATCAGTGATGAAAACTAACGCTGAAGCAACGAGTACAGTTTTTTGAAGAACACATTGAATATTTGATCCCTCAAGAATGGTGTAATTTTCCATTTTTCTTGCCTATGAGGGGGAAAAATGTGTAGATTCATGAGCAGTTACTAACTTTTTTTTTAGTTTAAAAGCAATTTTACAGCGAGATCAAATATATTTCAAAAGCATGACAGCAGCAGTCAGTCTAGAATTACGACGTCCATAAATAAATACATATATTTCAGATTAACTGATAAATTTATTTTTCAGTTAATCAGGAATCAGTCCACTCGTACATTACGTATTAACAAATCTGAGCAAATTTAAATTCAGCTCAATTACTGGAGACAAACAAAAATACAGGCTTATGACGTGGGATAGTATAGCTTCACACGAGGGTTTTAACACATTTTCTTCGTTTTATCATCAGAGCACAATCAAAGAAATGATCCGAGTAATGGCACTGTTGTACATTAATAATTTTTGAAATATAAGAAATGTAACAATAATTAACGACGTCCATTATCATCAGACTGAGCTGCTTTGTTCCTTCTTCGGCTTCATTGCTCCAGAGCATAATATCCTGGCTCACCGGGAACACGCCCGAATTCCTGGATCCAAAAATGGTTGCCCAAGCCAGAGGTCGAGAGGGTAAGTATTTTTCATTTAAATCTCACGCTCTCCTTACATGAGCATACGTATAAACTGAGCTTGGTGCACTCATGGCAAAGCCGTACGCTGCATTTCAATCCTTGACCGTATTTCGCCTCTCCGCGTTTACCTGCTCAAAATAGGTTTTCACAACACCTCAACATAAAAAAAAGAGTATTCAAGTGTTATTATATTGGCTGTATGTTTCTGTTAACTATGACTTTTAATACTTTTTGATTTCTTGACCGAAATATAAACAGCCTTTTCAATTTTAACGCATAGATTGGAATTTGATTGAGGGGATCAACTCTTGCCTGTAGAGATGAGTCTGATTTTATTGAATTATATACTAATATGCTTGGTTTGGAGCACTGCTTACATGCAATCATAAACGAGATAATCGTAGTTTAAGTACCATCTCATCCTCAACTGAATTTCAACCAGTATTTTACACCTTAGCAATTTGACCGTCATTCTGCCAAAAATATATCAATACCTTTGTGAATAATGTGAGTTATTAAAATTCGAACAGTATAATTAATATGCAGATCAAACGAAAAACATATCTTCCTGAGAATTGGATACTTTTCTACTAAAGCATCAATTGAAGATTCGTTAAAGGTTATCAAGAAACATTAAATTATCGATTGAATTTCATATAATCATGGTACATTAGACTCCCGAGGACTCAACCGAAGCAAAATCCGCAGAAACTTTGTTTGAAAATTGCAGTGGTATCATACATTGCTCATGTTATCTAATATTCCTCGATTCTCGATAACGAACAGAATAATCAATTTTTAAATGAATTTCATCATCAGGTTTAAAACAAAAACAATCCTTTAGAAGCGCATTTGACGTGGAAAAAATATGAAGTCTGTTGAGAGGCTTAAAAACTACATCAACATTTAAATAAATTTATGCCGTAAATAGAATGATTTAAAATTAATTCGATGCTATTTATTGACGTGCAAAAATTTTTGCCTCGTTGTACTTTTCATCCAATGGAATTGAGTTGCAAGTACTACTTGAGTAATGAATCTCAGCAGTTTCTGAAATATGGGTGTTAATGCAAGTGTTTATTCATCATTATATTTCTTCGATGGTGAGGAATTGTCAAATTTCTTGAAGAAGCGTAATGGGTTTCCGTCGACTGATTGTACAATAATTTTGTTTTTAGTGACACGGGTGGAGTCGAAAGGATACATCAATGTCACGCTCAACGTCACCATGAAGGACTTCGGCAAACTGGGATACGACTGTGGCGTGGTGTCTCTGGGCTCTCTGACAACCAGTTCATTGTTAGCAGCCGTTTTGGATTCGAACGACGTCTGTTTGAAAGCTAAGGAGCCGAGCAGAGAAAATTCACGGTATATTACTTCTGATAGAATAAATAGTCGAGACACGGATGACCAAGAAATCTGCCCAAGAAAACATTCAACCGAGAAGGACAAAGGCTTTTTTGAGATAAAACAAAAGGCTTCTCAAAGAAGAGGATTGTTCGCCCAATATCCCTCTGGCAGCTCTGAGAAAGACCATCGAGAACGTGGGCTTGTCTTAGTAGGAGGTAAGAAAATAGTTGAGAACAAATCTGAACCAGGAACTTCTGGAGCAAATAGTTCAATGCTAAGTTCTAAAGCAATCGTCCATGCTGCAGGCTCAGAACACACCTCAGTTATTCGCAGCATCTCAGACGAAGATGAGTCCAGCTCTAACGACACAGATGACAGTAAAGCAAAGCTTCATAAAGAAAGCACTTCGAAGACTAAAGGTGTGGATAATTTAGCTCAGAACTGGGATGATCCTGACGATGAAGATACGGTCAAAAAGTTACCACATAAAAAGAAAACAACGAAGAAAAAACAGTTGCCACAATTGACAAGTCCTCTTGGAAAAAACCTTCCGCGAAGATCGAGCGAATCTGGTGTGGTGTTCACGAAAGATTCAGGAATAAAATTTGTGTCGTCACCTGATGACGAAATTCGAAAAAACAAAGGATTCAGTCCAAAGAACACAGGCAAGGAGATGAGAGGTAATAGCAGCGGTGGGCGAAAGAGTCTTCAGAACGACAGACCACTCGCATCAGAGCTGAGTAGTGACAGCGCTAAGCACAAGCTCAGCGAAGGTTCGAGCCCCCTTCAGGGGAATGAACGAGCTGCCAACACCGATGTTGCGAACTTGTTTTCTGCGAACAGAAACACTGCTTTGCCTCTCACCCGTAGGACTGTTTTACAGCCTATTGCTACGAAAAATCCTCTTCCTGGCTTGAAAAAATAGTTATAAACATTTAGAAGATTGCGTGTGTATTAACTAACGACATGAGAATTGCGGTCTTTGATAATGATAAAGTTATCGCCAATCTATAATAGTCCAATACATGCTTTACAGAGGATATCAGTAAATTGTTGGACTGCATGGATATTGTATTTACTGAAATTAACTGCGTAACGTGTACAATATTTATTCAGTAATAACATAATATATAGATAGGTTTAAATGTAATTTGTGATAATTTAATTAAAATGAAAACTGTCAGTGTATTGAAGCTGATAAAACGTAGTCTAGACACGATTCAGCAAAGTTTGTAGCAAATTTATACTACGGATGCATAATGAACCGTGATAGGAAATAACACATCATTAATTCGAATGGGAATCTGCTCCATCATTACGACAAAAGTGTTAGATTTTTCAGCTCATTTGATTATTATATTTGTGTGCTCTTTTAGCTGTTTGCAAGCTGTTCTTAGTTCCTTTGTTAATACAGTGCTGCGTTTGTACTCTCCCCTTCTTAGTAGATTCTGCTCTGAGAAGTGTTTTATTTCCGGTTCAGCTGTGAGTGCTCCACTGTCTCCAAGCTTAAGGAGAGATTCGTTCAAAATTCCCAGTTTAGTTTGCTTTTGATTGGGTCAAACTTTGGTTTGTAACTGAACTTTTAGCCTAGGAATAATATTTCTGTTAGTGAAAAGGAAAGCTCAGTTTCTGTTAGGTTAATGTACGGTTGGGTTTTCTTGCAGGAGAACGACTGCCTCTATTTAGGTTATTGAGTTTATTGGTTATACTTGTGATGAGGTCGCTCCTGGGAACTGCTCACAAAGGTCCTCAAGTTCATCAAAAACGGCCGTTTGAAGGTCGATATTGCCTAGTGTAGTTATGATCAAGTCAAATGATTGGTCGATTTCCCGTTGGATGCCAGAGATGCTGGTCTTGAGTTCGTTCAGCTAGAAATGAAGGGTTGTCTGCCGTATTTCAAGGTATGATCATGTTCTCGAACTGTTGGGTCTTACTATCTAAAATTTGTATAAATTTGTACGTCACGCGGCTCCTCTCTTGATATTTTCTACGAACATGTTCTGATTCTCTCCGTAATTTACCAATTGTTCACAGCAGATAACAAACTAATGACTTTCAAGATGATGTCGCTAAGGGGAATTTTCCTGCTGAATAATAATGAAGGAAAATTGTAATTTTGGTCTAACTGAGGTTTCAGAGAGTTTTTTCGTTAATTTGATTCGCTTGCTCCTTTCCCGGGATTCAAAGTTGGAGAGAGTATGTAAATTGTTCCTTTCAAAAATCTGGAGCTAGAAGGTGTTGCAGGTTAATTTCGGATGAGTTAGCATCTAAAGAGGATAAATGAAATTGAATATTTGTGGACTGATATTTTCTTCAAAAATCGTGAGATTTGGAAATCTTCTCGGCAAAAATTATACGTCGAAGGTGACAGGATGCCAAAAGTAGAACTTTGAAAACGTTTTCTCCGGAAAAGTCTCTACTTCGTAGTTCTAACATAATTTCAAATGGAGTAAGGTCCTGAAGAAAAAAGCATTAGATGGCTTGTGAGCTAGACACATCATGTCTAATTGTGAAAAAGTTTGAGTGCTTTGAGCGAGTTGTTCGAATGAGTGCGGCGAGAAGATATGCTCTGTAAAAAAAATCGAATATGGTGGGAGCGTTATTCGCAGGAAAAAGAGAATAACCTGAAGAACGTAATTCGCGTAACGTTATTCTCGTTAAGGCTGCTAATAAAGCTGGGAATTTTTCCATTTAGGGCTCTTATGCGATATTGTATTACGTGTTTGGAATTTCCTAAAGAAAACATTAGGGTAGCTTTTTTCTTTGGATTTACTCAAGCATATATCACTTTAGGTCCATTTTCATACAATATAGATGATCAAAGGAATGATCGGAAAAAAATTAGCTCAAGCGGCCCCATTATAGTTCAAGATTTTCTTGTCTGTGCAAGGACAGATCAGTGAACTTGAATAAAAAAACAAATACTTACCTTTATAAGAGTAATAACAAGAAATAATACCTTCGATTCCGATAGCAAACTCCTGCAACAAGCATTAATTATTTTGACGCACGAATATGTGGAAGGTGATAATCTCGATGAGTTTTAATCATCTACAGTGCTAACATCCAGAAGCACCAAATCTATCCCATGTCGAACAAGAACTACTATTCAAACATCTTCATCAAGTCTGTTTAGTCTTTAAAAATCATAGAAATATCTAACTATAGCTCAGTAGTACTAAGCTATAGTAAGATACAGTTTATATATAGTTTAAAGTAATATATATATATATATATATATGAAAAAAAACACATCATTTTAGTCAGTACCCTTTAAACATCAAACCATGATGCACACGCAGCATGTTCTTCTCAATGTCATACGGCCCCTCCCCTGATATTCTCAAGATACATATTCTCATTCTATCCGCAATCTATAAGACTTTGTTAACAGCAGACAACAGCCTAATGTATTTTAAATCACACGTCCACTTAATTGTTTGGGCCCCTCATGCAATGGAATAACGCAATCACACCATCCACTCGTGCGATAGCAAAAAACGTTTATCGCCGAGTCTCAATAACCACTCGAACTGTCATTGTGGTAAAAAATGTGTACTTTATTTCTGAAGTTCCTTATTTCTGCGTTATATTTACTGATTCGCTTATCATGCAAGGGCATTACCTCAAAACAGGAAAAGATAGAGCAGACGCTTGTTTCTCATTAAGTTTATTTAATTTAAACAAACATATGAATAAATGCATATCAATTGACAGACGCTTACTCGTTCAAAAAGTGCAACGCCAAAATGGAGCCACAGAAGTTAAAAACAGAATTAAAGAAGATTGTCCATTAATCGTTCATTGACTTAACGATACGCTAAGGAGGTTTTCAGGAGTTGAAAATAATTCAACATGAAAATTCTTAATATCATCCAGTTACACGTTTTAATTACAGGTATGCCGAAGTTCAAGGATGAGGAATTATGATTAATGAAATTTAATTTTCACGAAAAAATAGCAAGTTCTGCTCGGAAAATTACCGCATCAGCCCAGAAGTTTATAGGAAAACTTGAGTCCAAAATATCAGTAAACTCTTAGACCACCTTAGCAACGGTCTCATTTTTACGTGAAATTGAATAGCTCTCATTTTAACACGCGCCAATTCTTCTCGGAAGATTTGGAAAAACTGTGTCCGATACTAACAGTAATTTTTTAGCAACGATGGTTTTTCTACGCTCTATAAAAGTTAATCGCAAAAACTATGACAAACATTTTATGAAAAGTTAGGGTATATCATAATAAATAAATATCAACCGAAACCAGCTCGGCGTGAAAAGTCATATATCACACATGATACTGTAATAATTAGAATAAGCTCTATTTCAAATCATGCATATCTTACAGCTACAGCTCCAGATATGTGGTGAGCACAGACATGGTCCGAGAATGACACAACAGACCTCACTTCCCGTATTGCCGTCGGACTGTTACCCTATATTTCTCGGAGACAATACTCGAAATTTGTCACACCTCAATTTGGTTTCAAATGTCACTAAATTTATCTTCAAAGCTTACTTCACCTCACCAGATTACTTCACCTTTGACAGCCAAGACAAGCTAGTTTAGAAGTTGGTTAACCTTTTCTCACCGTAATTAATTTTAATAAACTCGAATATTTTCGAAGAAGAAATGGAATTCTGAGGCATTTAATGGAATAGTCCGGTTGATAATTAGTGATATATATAAAAAATGTCGTAAACATAACAACGAGCTATTGCTTTTTCAAAGAGGTTGATGTGACCGAGAAGTGCATCTTTTAAATTCATTATTTACATCAGGCCGAGAGAGAAAGGGTCAACTTAGAAGTCAACACAATTCTGCGCCCAACAGCGTTCTCAGAGCTCACGACTGAATCGTAAAGTAGCAAATTTGAAACGTAGGAGTAACTTCAGCTCTCATGAATAAAGTGTGTCTATAATATTCAAATATTAGGTTTGTTGAGAGAATGGGTCGTGTATTTTACGATATGGCAAGATTTGTCATGTTGCAAGCCAAGTTGACGCCTCGCATCTACTACAGCACGCAGGAACTATTTTTGGTCACTGGCATTCGGATACCTAATATTTTTCGTCAAAAAACTAGAACCATATAAACTGGGGTTGTCACTACGAATCTAAGTCAGTCTTACAATATACAGCACACAGCACACAAACGCAACATCGAGGACGCACGTATCTTTTTTTTCTTACGAAACATTTTTACTGTAATCGCCGTAAAGTATTTAATGTGCTCGGAACCCTTTGTAACGACATGAATTACTGTAGATATCTTAGGAAAGCATAAGGTTCCACTCTAATGAAATGCTTAGCTGAAATTTTACAGCCCTGACGAACCTACAAAGTAATCTGCTAGTTTGAAGAAGACTATACAGAAAATAATGCCACACAGACTCTTCACGTTGAAAAGTGTTCCTTATCAGTACAACACGTCCTAAAATGGCTATCTAATGAGCTTTTCACATGCTTCACGATAACGGTTAGAAAAAATATGAGAGAAATTTCGAACTTACACGAAGCTTATTTTCAAACAAACGAGCAGAATAAAACTTACCGTATTTATTCAATACGATTCCGTTAAACAGTAAGTGGAAACATCACATCCTGGCTAATGCCATAACATTAAAGAATAATTTTTACACGTTAATGGCCGACATATTTAAAATAAAGTCGTGAAGTTTAGGTGACTCGAAGTATGATTACTTAAAACAGAGTAGAAAATGAGAAAATCACTTTATTCCAAAGTGGACCTTCAAAGTCGCTGAAGCTCACACATCAGTATTGATGACGATCTAATTCTTTTAGCTCCAAACGAGATACCATACAGTTTGTGTAGGTCCTACGGTAATGTGTGTGTAAAACATCATCTTATACACGTGTAAATACAATAACATATTTTGATGGACAAAGGATGTATTCTTGCATACACGACGCAGTATGTTTACAGATTAACTCATATAATGACATATTTTGACCGTGATGATGTAATTGCCCTCAAACAACGCGGTTGCATTTGTTACGAAACAACGCTGTTATTCTTATAAATCCCAACTACTGTTTTGTTTACGCAAACCAAGGCTCTTCAGTCTGGCTCGCGCAACAGTGTTGCATTTCCGAAATGTTCTGCTGCAATGAAAACAACGGCGTTGCGCTGCTGCACAAGTCCCTTTTTGAGAACATCTAGACACGGGGCACTCTCGTCTGCGCTACAGTCTACGATGATCCCATCGCTGCTGACCTTCTTTGCAGGTTTAGTGTTGTCAAACGTTCTCCCGCGGTTCAGAAGCAAGGCTAGCTTCGAATCGGGGTTTTGTACATACAAGTTAGTGTGCATTAATTCTCCTTGTTTAAACGGTGGGGCTGTGCACACATCCTAACCGTGAACACCGTAGTAGTTTCAATACAAATAAAATTCAATCTGCACTTTTTCAAGAACAATGAAGTGAGAGCAATTAAATTAGTGAAATAACCTTAGCAAATATGCGCAAAAAGTGGACGTACAACCCAAAAGAACAGAGGCCTCACCGTATCCAACGTAGAGTGTTCATCACAAGAGTGCGAGATAAAAATTCCAACGCAAAAAAGCCGGGAGCTTCTCTTGCTTAACAGTACACAGGAAATTTAATGGCTAAAACGTACGTAAATGCAGACTCAACTTAGCATGTAAAAAGCCAGCGACATGGTTAAAGCAAAAACGGAGTTACCAGCACTAACCGTTATGCGATGAGTCAGCGTTGCGTAAACGGAGTTACCAGCACTAACCGTTAAACGCTGAGTCATCGTTGCATAAAACGGAGTTATAAGTCCTAATCGTAATGCGCCAAGTCAGAGTTCCGTAAAACATAATTACCAGCACTAATCGCGAAGCGCCAAGTAAAAGCTACGTAAAACAGAGCTACCTGCACGAACCTGCATTATATAGTACGTAAAGTCCGAGTCGCGTAGAAGCAATTGCATTGGATTCCAGTTCCCGGTAGCAGCTTAGACCTGACAGAGCAGCCGCTCCAGGGCATCAAAGCATACAGGTCGGGTGAAATGCTACAAAAGCGATGCTCCAGCTACACTAGTCTCAATTTACCCTAAGTGCAATGTATGGAGGAACTTGGTAACAGGAAAACACGTATAAATGAAAAACATGAACAACTTCTGATGTGCGATTGACTCGTACAAGCTGCAAGCCAAATGAAACGGTTTATCCCAAATGAAACGGTTTAGGCCAAAAAAAACTGAGCAGAAATCTAGCACCAGCTGGGATACACAACTGAACCAAATAGACGACTGCTCGAACTGCATCGTATGTACTAAGTAAGGTCCGGGTCCCAATTAATTTTGAGTCTGAGTAGACGACCGTCGCAACTAAACAATTAGCGCAAACATGCAACAGTTGAAGCGGCTGGCCTTCCTTAACTGAATTAAAAACAGCAAGCTTCATTGACCGTAAACCAATTATTCGGAATTGAGTGAAATTAAACGTCGCAATAAAAATGAAGGACCAGTCATAACACATGACGCTAGCGACACTAGCAATTTTCATGTTTATCTTCTTAGCACACAAAACTGTAGTAGGCAACTCTTCAGTGACTACACAAAATTCGTCGCAATTATTTAAAGTGTTCATGGAACTTATGACCATCGCTTACGGAAAGCTTCAATTAACATCACACTTATGAAGTACCTAGCACATATGTACAAGAGTTCCATCGGGATCGTTGAATATGTAAACAAAAATTGTTGCGCGTTTTCTTCATATTTATATATATATATTGAACAAATACACTTTGAGCGACTTCCCCCTACTCTAAATATGTCACTTTTAGAGAACTTTGGCATAAAAGAAAAACGAGGAAGAAACAAATGACAAAAATAGACATTATAACTTCAGTCATCAAAATGCTATACAACTCAGTCATACAATAAAATAATAAACTAAAAAAAGTATTCCTTCGAAATATGTGCTGAAGTAGGAGCAATTCACTCACATGTACGAGCTAGAGAGCAACGATTTATCCACGTTATAATATCACCAACAAAATTGAACACAAATTTTGCACTTTATTCGGTGCTTCACAATATAAAAACACAATTCTAAAGACTTCCATTTCAATGAGAAAGGTGAAAGTCTAAATCATGAATAAATTAAAATTACACTTTCAGGAGAAAGAAAGCGGCGCCCACAGTTGCAGCTGCGCTATGCTGTTCACTATGAAACAAAAAGAAATAAAATGTAAGCGCATTTCATGAAGTCTGTATCAAATTGTAATGAACAAGATACACTCTAACGGACTCAAACTAATGATTAGGTAACGCCATGCAGTTTCAGAACTATGGGAGATGCTAAATGTTGTCCTGGTAAAAAAAGGGAGCCGGAGGAAACGCCAATGAATGTTTCCGTAAAGGCGTTCTGTACTGGCGGTTCCTGAGCCTAACTACACAAAATCAAGCCACCTAACACATCTAAAGAAACCTCAATCGGATGTTTCCGGCAAAGAATTGAAACTGTCAAAATATTTCATGGAAATATATTTGTTTTTTAGTCCTCTTTTTGAAAGAAAATAATGACAGTCCGGGCGTTTCCCCCCTTGATCAGTACACTGGCCATTGTAAGCGAGAAGTGTCTTACTGTAGAAGGATATCTTAGTTCTCTTCCTGTTATGACATTTCCAGTCCTAGAAGTGCATAACACACGATGCTACCATTCTGCCAGAACAGCGGAACCAAGCTCTCTTGTTCTCTACTCTGCACCGCGCAAGTCAATTGCTCACTCACTATGCTGCGCTTTTGCTCAATCGGTATTCCGGAAGCTCCGTCTCGAATTTCCTATCGTCCACATTTATAGAATACGTTAAATAAAAACCGATGAAGTTGATCCACCTCCTGAACCGCAAGCAATGTATGGCAAAGTCTAATAAACGAAGAATGAATCGTATTTTTTCTCTCCTAAAAATGAAAAACCATTGTTACTTTTCTCAACCACAGGTAATGTCTTCTCCATAATAATATTCATAATATACAACCTCCATAAAATACATATTGTACAGTATCGCGAGACTAAAATTCACGTAATGACTAGACCAGACTGGGTATTATTGAGACTAGTGAAAGAACATTTAACGATAATTATAAAACGGCAGTAGCGTACATTTTTTAATTATACTTTGTTAACTGATGGAAATTTTGTTTAAATACAAGAATCTAATGAGAAATTTTCATCTTAATTGCAGTATGAAGAACAACTTACACGTTTACAAAGTATTTTGAAAATGAAGCTCAACTGTGTCCACTTTGTCAAATTGTTGAACTAAATATTCGAGCTTCCACAATAACAATAGAAAAAATGTTAACAAACAGAAATAAAACAGATAATACACAGCCCAAGCAATGTGTCATGGAAAATGAGAGCAATATAATTCATTTTTACAAATGATCCTTTCAAAAATGTACTGTTCGATTTAACCAATTTCTGAACCTTTAAATAAAATATAAAGGCGTCTTACAAGCAACAAATGTCAATAAATTTCTGCAATAAGTTGAATTATTTCTCGTATCGAGGGAGAGTGCATTAGTCGTGAATGTATTTATCAGCTTACTGTTTTGAAGCTGAAGAAAACTCAAAATATTGCTGACACCACTCAGTACTCAGCATTATCCTTAAAATACACCATTCCACTATCAAGGCAGTTTCGAGTGGCATCCAGAAGCATACCAAGCTTCTCGCAACCCACAAAATCTAAGAGAGCGACATCGCTCTACTGGCATCATTCTTATTTTATTGGCCCATCCAACTGGCCACAATGAATGTCTTTATGCACATTGTTTTCTCATTGTCAGCCTACAGTTTTTGCCCTACTAAACCAATATTTGTAAGTTCTCTTATTTTAGCTTGTCCAGGGAACATGATAAGTTATTAAATATTCAACTTGTTCAGAAAATAAAAGATGAATGCATCAGATGTGTTTATGCGAAAAATGAATTTCCAAATTAAGCCTCGATGATCTCAAGATCTAATACAAAATACGCAAAGTTTACATTCATAGTTACAAATGATAAATAATATCAAAATTTAACTACAACTGTCATTAATGTCATTATAAATAATTAACTATAACTGTCATTGAATTAGTACACTTAGAGCTCTGCATTAGAGCTCTGCACATTTCATGTTGATAATGACGCTAAAAACGATGGTAGAAAACAAATAGAATTTCCCATTAAAAATGCTTCGGTTTATGAGATATCATAGTCTGCGAAGGTCAAAGTAAACAGGAAGAAAATATACCGATTTGGATTAATTAGATTAACGAAAACGATAGATTGAGAAAATAACAAATTGTTCTTAGTACATAATGAACAAATACAGCGGTAAAATTAAAATTAATGAATAATATGACAAAAGAAGAATAAAACCACATCATGATTGTTTAATAACGAAAGTAAAGATGTTTATTTCACTTAAAAATTTTGCTCCGATTTATTCTGTCTTGAATTAAAGAACTTAAACCATTGGTGCATTTTCCCATGGTAAATTGCTGGTCATTTTAAACACAGGATCTGTGATGCCATTCCATGCCGTTAATTTCTTCCACTTCATAGCTCACAGTAGAAATCAAGTTTACTTCATAATTGTGAGATTTACGGTTGAAGAAATGCTACTCGTACGCAAACAAGTTCTTTCCTACAAAATTTTACTTTGTGGTGCGCATTTTTGGTACCGGAAAATATGCAGTTATTAAGTCGAAATTTGTGTACGAATACAGAGCAAACAATAAAGTGTGCCACGTCAATAGTGAAGGTATACATATCGGAGCTGCTACCGGGCCTGAAGAGAAGTGACCGGTCACTGTACAGCTCAGTACTAGCTCTGACTTATACACACAAATATCAATTCAAATATCATTCAAACTGATATATCATTCAAACTGGTTTTGTCACCATTTCGAGTATTATTTCACAATGGTGGGTGCTCAAAGAAGAATTTTGCACTAGAAACTACTTCGCCCAAACTAGTTACATGCCGACAACCTTCGAAAATTCTTATCTCTGATTGTTCAAAAATAAAAATGAATCCGATTCCACAGCGTGATAAAAAATAACTACGAAAATTTAATATCATTACCGCATGAAATGCTCTGGCCGTCAGACACACAAAGCACTGTTAATATTTTTCTGAGGTTGAAGTTAGTATCATATTTTTTTTGAAAATGCTTTCTGAGTTCGTTGGCCTTGTGACAGACCAGGTCGCATTTTATTTTGAAAATTTAATAACTTCAGAATTATTGGGCATCACGTTCCTTCTTCGAATTTGTTTACTCAATTTAGTCCTCCACCAAACAATTTAGTCCTCCAAAACATATTCTCTTTTCTAGACAGAAAGATTAGGTTTGTCATGATCCTAGTGTTTAAAATAAAATGATAGCGTAAAAGAACCACAATAGTTCAATAATTGGTGTAGAGCACGAGTTACACTTAAAGCAGACTTAACTAAACGTTACTCTCATCATAACCAAAGATATCTACACTCTCTTGAGAAAAATAACGTTTTTAGACCAGGTCAAACTCTTTGCCTTTATTTTCTTCATTACCGTAGACGTTTTCTTCGGCCTTAGGGTCTTCAAGTCCTGGTAGATTTTTATGCGCTAGAACGAGCGTGATGACGTCGGAGCGACCGACCAGGGCGACCACGACGCACCGGCTGTCCGCGCTCACCTCGCACGCCGTCACCGGGCTGTCCGGCGTCCACACAGAAATGCACGCACCTGGCAGCAGATGTTAGTGTCAAAACTCAGGGACCAAACTCCACAAAGTTAAAAAAAATACCTCCACAGCTGGGAAAAAAACAAAAAACAGTCAATGGATGACAAGTTTTCCCGAAGATGGAAATTCCTACACAAGAAAAATATCATCGACTTGAACCATCTGATCCCAGCACAGTCTATACCGGATTTTCAAACCATTGCTGTTGATTTTTCTGCAGATATAATTCATGATATCAAGGAGGAGTATCAAGTCTCCCAGAGACGAAGACATGGACACACCTAAACAGTAGGTACCCTATGAGCCAACCTCTACACTGATGCTGGCTGAGTCCCCAGATACACTGAATTTCAGCATCTTAAATCAACACAACAATCAGGCTGGACCATGGAGACATTCTAAAAACAAATTGGGCGAGCGAAGAGAAAGTTGAATTAAATTCATGGATTCATTTAATTATCTATCCTGTGGTTCGAAGGGGATTGTTTTAGGGAACATTAACAACTGGAAGCAGAGAACAATGGATTTGATTGTTCGAGCCTAGCAAGTTTTAAGAGAAAACATAAAAACAACACTTATTTAAAATTTTTCCCTGTATCTACCTCCACAAGGAAAAAAAGCAGAGAGGCAACCTTCGAGATACTTCAATCATTTCCCGTTAGTTTTTTTTTGAGAAATGCATAAAACATTGTAACTCATCTATATAATATTCTGCTTGTTCCTTCCTTAGTTAGTCCGTCCGTTACGCTTTCGTACGAGTTTGCGGTATCATGGATACCGTTTTCCTGAGTGTAACATTAAAAGATGGCTTTTACATGCATTGATGTCTGCCATTTTATCCGGATACATTCGGTTAGGATAGGTTAAATTAGGATAGGTTTGAATGGGATAGGTTAGGATAGGTTGGAATGGGATAGGTCAGGATAGGTTTGGTTAGGATAGGTTAGGTAATGTTGACGGAATTTTTTCACGGGTCCACGGTTTTTTTATGTTTTGCATGTTACCAAGATAGTTTCGGTTCGGAAAGGTCAAGATAGGTTAGGATATGATAGGTTAGAATATGTTAGGATAGTTTAGGTAAGAATATGTTATGTTAGAATTGGTTAGGTAGAGTTGACCGAAGTTTTTCACGGGTCCACCTAGCTTATTAAAGATGACATTATCCGTGGAATTTCCACCTGTCCTACTAGTCACCTATTAATCTTCTCAGCACCAGTCAGTAAAGGTATGAATCACTCGTTTTATTTTTCATTGAAGGGATACAGCTGTGGAGAAAAGTTGAGAAAATCATAATGTTCAATTTCAAGTACAATTATGCATACTATCCTGCTATTTCGTTCGAAAATCAGGACTAAAATCTTATTTCTCCACCGATTAGAAATCTAAAAAGTTTCGCCCGCTTTGAAAAGTAGAGTGCATCGTTCCTCAACTTGAGGTAATTCAAAACTCGAGAAAACAATACTGAACGACGCACCTGTTTGCATGTCCCAGCTGCGTATAGCTCGATCGTGTCCGGTCGAGTCGTAGGTGACAACGAAGGCGCCGCGAGGGTCCACACGAATTGTGTCCGCCGGATACGAATGGCCCTTGACCAGCCACCGAGGGTTACCTGGGACCAAACAGTGAAAATAAAAAATGATCTATCAAAATGTTTTCGAAATGTTATCCTATAATTACGCTCGATTTAACATTGAAGTTCTTGGTTTTTCAGTATTTATGTTTTCACATTGACGTCATACACACGACAGTAAAAAAACTAGACCATGAACAGTCCTCAACTTAGACAACCTAGAAAAGTCATCATGAAGTGGTTTAACACGATGGCCTTTCGAGTAAATTATTACAATAAATAGTAAGTAGTACTATTGAATGCGTTTCAAGATTCTCCATGCTTCATTGTCATGCAAATAAAATTTTACCAATGGAATTACGTTAATTTCGCTGAAACGTAGTTATCCGTAAACCAGCAACATTTGAGAGATTAAACTATCATCGTAGACCCCATTATATACATTAACACATTGGAAGCTGCATAATTTAAAGGTCTATCAGAAATGAACTGAAGACAAACATGCACCTCCCATAATCATTTCCTTTACATTACACTTCAGTGCCCTCAAGAGCAACTCGTTATCATCGAGGTGAAGACAGAAAAGAAGTCAACTCGCGAGTAATCTCCGGCTGAACTCTTCTTGTAATGATAATGGTGTTGAGGCCTCGACTACGAGTTAATGCTCTTAAAATTGCATACATTTGTTTGTTGCCTTGAGCCGAGGCAGGAATGCATCATCAGAGTAGGTGATTCTCATGTTATTGATTATTGATCTTAATGGCTAATTTCGTAACTTCAGAATCGAAGTGAGCGATCACAGAATTCCACTCTTCAGAACGTCGATCACAGGATCACAAATAAATGGCGCAACGACCCACTCAATTTACGATTTGTGAGAATGATTGTTACACAAGACCAGTATTTCTTTTACATAAAAATGGAGCCACTTCTACACTGTGACAGAACCTAAAATTTGTGAAAACTTGCGAACCTTATCGCATAGAAAGCACTAACCGTCAGAAATACTGTACTTGTTGATATTTCCATCATACCGGTCGTTTTCAAAATAATGGGGCTAGGTCCGACACCTATATTTAAATTAACCATAAAAAATTGTCATTATGTGAAGATGAGTCATTAAGATTTAAAATACTAGAATAAAATGGTAAGAGCATAAATACAAAGACTAAGTCTAGAAGTGGCAAAGACAAATGATTGGGGAGCGAAAAGTCGCGCTCTGAATTTACGAGACTACGCAACCTCAAATCATGTCCTACTTGAGCGTTCGACCACAGAATCCCACCTGTAACCAGATCGTTTGCAATGACGGAGGCGTCTTCCAGAGCAGCGACGACGCTGACGCCCGGCGTGGAAATGGCAAGGCCGTGGGTGCTCACGCCAGGCTTCCAGCGTTTGAAGAGCGTTCCACTCTCCAAATCGTAAACCACGATGAAGTTTGATGCATTCTCTTCCATTTCCTAAAAAAAGTTAGGAGTACATCATGAGCAATTCACTATTCCTTATATGTAGTTATATAAATCTATTACTAACAAATTTTAGTGAACAAAATTACAGGAATGGGTGTATGTCGGTGACAGGAGAAAGATGCTCGACTTATGCAGTATCTAAAAAAGAATATATTCATAAGAGATTCATAACTATAAAGTACTTTGGGGGAGAACGAAACACCATTTATCAGAATGTTCACAAGATTCCTGATTTCTATTGAAAAATAACATTTACTGATGCTGGAGAAGAATCTTTGGTGTCTTTGTTTTTCGCAACATATTTTCAATCTTTCATTAGTTTCATATAACTTTCGGCTGGACGTTGCCGTCGATGTTCCCGACTTGCTCATGGAAGTTTTCCTTAAATCAGTGATTGTGTCTGAGATATTTATGTAATTAATTAGTAATTACGTAAAACTTCGGTCAAGTGTTGTCGAGAGACTTAGTTAACTAGACGAAAACCAAGAGAACAGCTTATACGGAAAAGAGTATTCTGAAAGATTTATTATTTTTCCGTGATGTAGTTGACTGTCAATATTCATACAAAAACCAAACACAATCATTAATTTAAAAAGATGCTTCCACGAGTTAATCAGAAACACTGCTGTTAACATCGTAAAGGAAGATCTAGAAATTTTAATAGAAAGTTCAAAATATCCTGTCACGGAAAAGCACGACTCGTACCAGAGATTCTTTTTAAAAAATAAGCAGTATTTTGAAATTAGAAATTCATAAAACATATTTCGACAAAGTGTTGTGTTCTGTACCCAGTTACGTTATCAATTTGATTTTACATGACATATTTTCTGGACAGCCTGTGTAAAGATTAACGAAGGTTCAGACCGATGATATTTCATAACAAATCATCATCAGTCGTAGAATAATGATTATAATACTAATGCTACATTGTAGCACAGCTTTCCTATTAAACGAGAGAGATTAGACGAATGACAATTTAATTGCATAAATTATCGTCAAGATAGCTAACAACAGAAAATATGTTCCATGGAAGCAGTTGCTCCCTTTTACATCAAAATTCTAGCAGCTAAGTTTATGGGGACAGTGGGTCACATTACACTGATTTACAACAAATTTTCTGGCATGGAATTTAAAAACAGTATTAAACTAATTTGAGGGTGCTGAATTCAAATCTGAACTTATGTTTTCTCTATCACATCACGTTTTTGCGCTAAAGGTATATATTTCATTGTCATGAATTTCATTTGCATGCTTGTATTCAGTAGTGTAGCAAAAGCGCCGGATTATATGGTTTGTCAATCTAGAAGGTTTCAATGAGGAACAACAGCAATATTTGCAATACTCAAGTATCCCTTCAGCTGATGGACCAGTTGTGACAAACACATTCTGTTTACTCAGTCTGCTTTAAATGATTTGGTTAGAGATCTTTATCTATCAAAAGAGTCTGCTGAACTGTAGGCTTCAAGGCTGTGAGAAAATGGAATGTTGAAACGCGGCACAAGTGTCTCATTTTATCGTAACAAGGAAGCAGAACTGCGTATGTACTTCCATTCAGGTGGCCAGCTCGTCTATTGTATCATGCAGAAGGGCTGCATTTCTTTATGGGACTTCCAGCATATGATTCAAGGGATTGGAGGCTTTAACAGTTCCAATGAAGTTTTACCCAATGAAAATAAGCATAGCTTTGTACCATGCTGTAAACTTGAAGAAGAATATAACATCAGGATTGTTCTAGAGAGGTTGTAACATCATGTTTATGTGTGGTTAATTTGTGTAGATCTAAAAATGACTAACTTTCATTTAGGTCAGCAAGGACGGTACACAAAATATCCCCGTTTTCTGTGTTTCTGGGACAGTAGACCTACATGCGGTAGAGCATTGGGTGAAAAATGAATGGCCTCAGCGTCAGAGTTTAGCATCTAGCGATATGAATGTCATCAACGATTCTCTGTAGGTAGATAGGAAGAACATTGTCTTTCCTCTCTTGCCCATAAAACTTTAATTGATGAAGCAGTTCGTCAAAGCTCTTGACCACAGCGGAGAATGCTTCATCTATATATGTTCAACTTTTCCTAGCCTTAGTGAAGAAAAGAAAAAGGCTGGAATATTTGATGGACCTCAAATACGAACACTATGAGAGATCCAAATTTCATCACGTCAATGGATGAGACAGAAGAACTAGCTCGAAATGCATTTTGTAATGTGGTGAAGAATTTTCGAAGGAATAAGAGAGTAGAAAACGATGAAGATATTGTGGAAGAGCTACTAATGAGCCTGCGATATCTTGGATGTCGAATGAGTATCCAGATTCACTATTTACACAGTCATTTGGACAGTTTTCGTGAGAACCTTGGGGATGTGAGCGGGGAACAAGGGGAGCGTTTTCATTGGGATATTAAAACAATTGAAGAACGGTATCACAGCCGGTGGGACTCACATGTGATGGCGGACTATTGCTGGAGCTTGATGAGAGACAACCCAGAAGCTGTACATCAGAGATCAGCCAAGAAAAGAAAGTTCAGATAACTGCTATTTGCCATTGATCTGTGCACCATATATACATATTCGTGCTTCTATATTTTCTGTTTTATTCTGTCACTATATTTGATTAGCTGTAGATGGACCTAGTAATCTTTGTTATTCCTTGATTAAGAATGTACAAAATGCTGTACTAAAAATCAAGTGTTTTTATTATGAAACCTTCCTCCTGAGCGATTTTCATCAAAAATTGAAAAATGATATCTCTCGAAATCCTGATGTGATAGACAAGAACTGACTTCACATTCGTAATCAGCATCCCAAATTTAGTTGAGAATTTATTTTAAAACCTATTGCCAGAAATATAGTGTTGACCAGTGTTATAGAAGTTACGCGTGTGATCAACTAACCTGAAGACACTATTCGTTCACACCACGCTTAGTGAACACAGTCATAACACGCCACCGAAATCCTATCTTATCAGCTAATAACTCGTACACACCCTTTCTTTCCCAAGTAAACATTACTTACTTATCCTTAATATAAATTAAGTCCTCGTTCAGTCATCCTATTCGAAAACTTACGCAATGCTTGTTAAGGGGCTTTCACACGGTCAGTTTTTTCGTCAGTCACACTCACACTCATTGACTGTGGTCAAAACACTCGCGTTCAGACGTACGTTCTCGTGACTGAAGTGGCGCGCCGCCAGCAGGCTCGGCGGTAGTTAACAATGTATTGTCGGGATAGGTTCGCCGTGTCCAAAGCAAGCTTATTCATTGGGATTGCGATCAAAAAAGGGAATAAACTCCTCAAATAGATGTTGAGTTAATGAATGGCTAGCTAAACATTCACAAAATGGGAGTTAGAACCAGATCTGCAGGGAGTGAAGGCTAAATCACCAGATTTCGTTCAGTATGTATTTGTGCAATTCTTTTTCCATGTCGCAGCATTTGTAAAATTTGGTTACACTTAATCTAACAACTACTACAACTAATACAAATGTAATAATCTACTTTATAATAATTTCAAGTCCAGGTAATATTTTCCGCCCGTTCTATGCAGTTTGGCATGTACCAGCGTGTAATAGTACAGCTCGTAAATTGAATTTTTTTCTTTCTGAATTATATTCATTCTTTTCCTAGCAACACAATAAATATATAAATAACAACTGAAATCTGGCGCACATTTGTAAGAACTGTATGATTGAATGCACGCGTAAATCTGGCATTCGCAAGCAAATATTTTAAAAATATAACTAAGCCTCTCAAATTACTGCGTGATAATATCTAATAATTCATGTGAATGTGACAGCAGTACGGATAAACTAATAAATGTTTAAATTTATTTCACGAAACATTTGCATGCTAAAATTAAATGTTAAGGAGAATTTGTGTAAAAAGTTTTTTGTGTTATTTTGAAAATGCAGGATAAATTGACAAAATCGCACTTCCGGCCTAATATTGAATTTTTTCATTCTAATTAACAAAAATAATGTGCTTTCGCAGTATTTCTTGAGTGAATATTAAAAAAGATTGAAAATTCTGCGTAAATGGCACTGACGCTGTAACAGGACGAATGCATTATGATATGTTTGTAACAAATTAACTATTGTGTCCCGCATCATTATGAATACTGGAAAAGTACGCACCTTTGAATTTGGTGCTACCCCCAGGAAAATAATAGATTTCTTGGAAGCAAATGCTCTAAAATTTTTCCTGAACTATATTCGAAACGTATTTTTTTCTTCTTCGAGCCATTCTCATGAAACTAATACTGTGTAGCTTCATTAACATATTTGAGCGACTTGCTTCTTATATCTCTGCTCTTGTATTCGTTGCTTTGCACTTTCTACAAAGCAGGCTGCTCATGAAAATAGCTAACTTATTATTGAGACCAGGCGAAGACCATTTGAAACGGGAGAGCGATCGCAACCATCCTTTCTAGACGCCGGGTGGGCAGACACTGACACGGAAACAGGAGCAAAGCGACAGTCAAACCAACCCGTCAATGAGTGCCGAATAGAGAGCGAAGAGAGCACGCATGCCCAAATATGGTGTTGAAGAGCTGTGACTGTGAGTGTGACTGACAGAAAAACTGATCGTGTGAAAGCCCCTTTAGGGTTTCCTTTTAGAAAATGCGACAGTCATCCAGGCAAATTCAGCTCAGCATTTATACACGGTGGCCTAAAAGTCACTTTACCATTCGATGCATTTATTACGCAAAAACTTTTGTTGAATGCTATTTTCAAAAAATGTATCTTTAGTCCGAGTAAGGAGTTTTATGAGAAGATTTACGAGAGTCAACATAAACTATGTACTCTTGCTTTGGCAGCAAAATTCAGACATACGGGATCAGTTACTGACTAAAATTGAAGTGGAAAACGGATGACATTCCGCAGTGAAGAAGCTGTTTAACGTATGTCTTGGAGTAACCAAATGTTCTACCATCTTCATGGTGGAACATAAACGAGGAAACAGAGAACCCAATTGGGGTTTTCTCGCATGAAAATACACCGCTTAAACTGAAACAGGATTTAAAAATATATCCATATATATTAGCTGGTACCTGAGTTGTGGGTAAAAGACTATCAGAGATGAATCGAGTTTGCAGGTTCATTTATAAATTTGAAAAATGAAGAGTCGTCCATCTTGCACTCAATCATGAGTAAGGATCTCACCTTCATCTGAATAGATAGATATTTGAATAAGCCGAATTTTGGAGACATTTAAAGGATAAAGTCTCGGTAAATCTTCCAAACACACTCCGGGAAGTGAAACAGAAAATAATCGAAGAATTTGTCACATTTCACCCGATTTTCTGAAAAGATTATGTGATTTCCGTTATGTTGAAGTAAAAACTTGGTAGTATTCCTCTTTATTTTGTATTTGACTCTCACTCTGTAGCCTTCATAGTTGTCGATTAGATTAATGTTAGTTTAAGCCTCATTAACCGCTAAAAAAAAGAGTTCCGAAGAGAGGAAGGCCACATTTAGTGTTGGAAAAAAGGGAACGCGGAATCTATGCAGAATGGACATAGAAACAGTAAGTTGAGAAAGATTTTAATGAAACAAGATAAAAGTTGAAGAAGGAAGTAGTAGGTGCTGAAAAACAGGACAGCAGTGAACCGAAAAAAGGGGACGACATAACAAAAAACATTTTATTTCAACAAAAAGAAGGTCTACCCCTACCTTACTCTTAGTTCGGGCCCTCATACATTTTCCCCGAGAAGTGCTAATTCCCATAGATACAATAGTTGTATCTCCCGGAAGGGAGTTTTAGTGTAATACATGTAATAAAGTGACTTTCGAGCTTCCTATATTTCCAGTCTCAGGTATTCCCAGTTTCTGTGCCTCATTTCAAAGCAAAACCTACACAATTACCACGGTCACAACGGCCAAAACTCTCTTGCAAAGTTTTCCCGCTAAGAACAATTTTTCACAAGCAAGGACAGAAATTCAAAGGTGTCCAATGAACTGTCCATGTCTGATTCGCTTTATCCATTCACTGCCTCAAGTATTCCTATTCCTTCATTTAATTATAGCAATGCTGTAGCCTAAATACGTCGTCTTTCTGATTATGGTTATCGCTTTACTTCCGATTTCAAACTCAACCAATTTACTACCCTGTTCAGGAGACGTTATACTACTCTAGTTATACCTTTTTTTCTCAATTTCCTCATTTCGCTCTCTACCAAAATATTTCATGAATTTTCGCATCTTCTCTTCCAATGATCAACTGCCTTGAACTGTAGTACACGAATTGGAAGTTCAGCCGTATCAGCTGAAGCTAATTATCGTTGGTTTCAACATCTCGTACTGATCGCTACTGATCTAATTCTAGTATCCTCTTTCACGCAACAGCAACTTTACTCGTATACTTCAAACAGACGTAACGATAGTGCACATGAACATTCGCCCTTCACGCCTCGAAAATCACTCGCCTCATTTTCTATTCTAACATGCGCTTTTTGATTCATATGAAATTCCTAACTCTCAGCCTTCCTAATTCCATTCTACATTAAATAATACTTTCGACAATGCAGCTCTATAAACTTTTAAGAACTGTAAGATCTATGAAGGACCAAATAATATCTTTCAATGACTCTACTTACCCCTCCATACCCGCAAACGGCCTTTTGCACACTCTAGTAGGAGGCAAAAGACATTTTTATTTTCTATCACATTTCACACCAGTTTTGTGCTTCTCTTTGTATTGAATAATTCAATCCTGTTTGCTTCAGGCCGTGATTCTCGTTATATAAGGCAGTGACGCGTTGGTTAGCTGCTTGATGTGTCCCAAAACACTCCATTTTCTCCCATGGCCTTTTCTTTGTTTCTCTGGCACAACGTGCTATCATCGAACGTTTCCCATCGAAGTAATTCCATAAATTTCTTATAATAAAAGATAGGTGGAATTAGCGGAAGATGCTTCAATCCCTCTCGGATGAGCATCGCTCACTGCCGTGTTCACTACATGAACGATGCCATGTTCACTACATGGAAAACGAAAATCCACACATCTCAACCTGAATTAGCTAACAAAGAAAATATCAAATTTCTCTTACTCTGCAGACGCAAGCAACATAATGTCCTTCGCTCGTGATGGCAACGAAGCGGGTTAGGAATTCGTGGTGCGGTATTCTGAGATCGTAGAGCAACTTTCTTTGGCTGAGATCCCACACGAGCAGCGCGGATGCCTTCTGAGTGTCGTCGCCACACACGCAAGTCTTGCCATTGTCCGACACTGTGAGGCTGTTCAGAAACCTGTCTTCACCTACCTGAACCAGAGAAGAAACAAACAAATTAGAGCAATTAAATTATTAACATAAACAGTAGATGTGTATTCGCAAACAAAAATAGACTTCTATGAGAAGTAGCTGAAATTTCGCGAATAAGCCAAGCTATTTGGAGTTATTTATAGACAACATTCTTCACTTACTCACACAAGAGCGAAGAATTAAATTTTTACAAATTTTGAATACGGTATCAAACAATGATTAGACTCAGAAGCAATATCGAACAATCTCTGCTGAAGAATCAGATACGCTAGGAAAATCTCATGTTAACTAAGGGTCAAGCGTTTTGTGAATGAAAACATTGAAGGGAATGAGATAACGTCACTGAATAATGTAATTCGAATTTAACTGAACGGTTTGCTGAACGTTTTATGGCCCACTAGTTCAAATAGTGCGTCAGAAACAGCTCCTTTTGAATTCATTTCGAATTTAACAAGACTTAGACAATAAATTGATTATTGATTCAATTGTTGACGAATAAAGTAGAAGATGAAATTAAAGTGGTCTTCACAATTTGTAAAATAAAGAAAGAAAGAGAAATGTAGATGGAGAAAATATTAAAAACATAATCGCATTACCAAGACTAATGAACACAAATGTTGAAATTATTAAAACATAACATGTCGCAATAATGTGTTTTTCAACTGAAGTAGCTTGATTTATTGGCTCAAAAATCCCTCGTAATTATGAGAAGACGCAATTAGAGTCGTCCCTGGTGCTTGTGGTTGATATGAGAATTTTAGGTTGACTGACTTTCTTGAAAGACGGCGACCACGGTATCCTCAATTCAGCAAATCATGTCGTTGCAGCTTTTCGAACCACAAACCTTTCGAATGAGTGTCTTATAAAACAGACCGTGGAACACCTCAGTGAACGACACTTTTGCCGCTATCAATAGCTTACGCCAGTTAATTTGTTTCATTTTGCTACAGTCTTTTGTAACTGGCTCTATACAAATTTTCAAGAGGTTAGAGCTCAACAACATGAGAAAAATCGGAGCTGACGAAATTTTCATCTATTTACGTGGTCCTAAGCCTTGAACACGTTGTTTCACAGGCGCATTTATCATGAAAACATATTATAACCCACCAGAAAGCAGTACGATTTACAACTGGTAAAAATCCAACGATTCTCCAAATTTAATGATTCAAAGTAAAAACTGTGAAAAGTACCATTGCAGTTCGTACAACAAACGAATAGCTAAAACATACGAATGATTTTACTCAACTTCACTAGTAGCACTACATCCTCTTAATGGTTATAAGCGTGTATAGAATTCAGACTTAAGGTAAGAAAGACGCAAGATCAAATCGCGTATCCCAAAAAATACGCAAAAATCAAATCCGCAGACAGGGCTGTGCTTGGCTTCGTTTATATTGAGCGTACTTAGTTGGGAATACGGATGGTGGCATGTTTTTCTTTAGTACAGATTTTTTATCTCCACGTTTTTCATTTGAACATTAAACAATTGATCGTTTTATGTCTTCTATTGGTTAGTTGTGATCATGCGCTCAAAGTAAGAGGATATGATCCATTAATGCCTATCACCTACGATCTCACGATTGTCAAGGATTCGATGAAAAGACTTTCACAGAAACATTTAGATTCCAAGTCCTAAGTCTGCACATTTTTTGAGTGAGTAAACATGTGATTGGTAGGCATTGGTTGGAAATAGCTGATGTCTGACTCGCCCACGCAACATTTCTTGTCGATGCCATTGAAGAATAATGCCGTGTTCATTGTCTCCTGGTGTACATTTGTTTCGTTTTTACAACAAATAATGAGTATAAAGAAACACGTTTTCGTTGTCCACCGCATGATACGAACCTCACAACATGGAATATCTAAATTTGCACTGGTCTAAATGAGGACGGATTGTGAAGCTGCGCCAGACCCTTCGAACGCTGATGAAGGATCAAAATACCGCCCATAAAAATATCTCTGTGCCCATAAAAATTTGTCAACCAGGAATACAGTTTCCACTTTACCATTCATTTTTTAGCAATGAACGTTTGCGGATTTCATAAAAATATAGAAACTGGGAAAACGAATGACTTCAACCAAATTAATTTAAATCCCAAATGTTTAAACAAAAATATCTCATCCCTAATTTTAAGCACACTTGAGCATATATAAGCGAAAGGGATATTGTTGAAACTGAGCTCAGGAAGACAAGTTTACAAAGAAACGAGACTAGACTAAGATGAGCACATTTCATGTAGCGCCTCACCTTAAAAGTCGCAACACACTCTCCTTTGGCGATGTTCATCATGTTGACGTACATGCGAGAGCGGGAGAGCGCCACCACGTGGTCGGGGCGGTTGAGGCCAAAGAATGGCATTTTCTGGTTCATGACCTCCCTCAGCTTGATGACCAGCTCTCCGGTGTCTAAATTATAAATACGCAGCTCGCGACCACACAACAGCAGGCACTGGAAGTCGTCGATCATCTGGCAATTTGAAATTTTATTAATGAAGTGAATGAGTATTACTTTAGTTGAATTAAAATCTATCCAACGAATCGATACTTAGAATTAATGTGCAAAATCTGCACCTTGTTGAGCTATGATTTCAAGAAGAAACATCCACCTACTTTCCACGTAAAAATTTTAATTGTAGCGGATACCGATCTATGACAGCAGACAGAGGCTGAAAAGCCCCCGTGCCAACTCAATATGAAAAGTCTCTGTTCTCTTTGAAGGTTTGAGTGACTCCAGAAGGCTACAAACAAATGAACCAAACTTTAGAGACTGTTGCTCTGATCTTTAATAGGCAAGTTGTGTATAGGATTGCCTCGTCGAAAGAAGCACAACTTTACTGTTAGATTCATTGTACATATTTCGTCCTACTCGATTTCCTTTGCTCTTTTTAAATTAGCCTAAGTTTAAGCCCGTGAGTTTTTATTCGTTATGGTTGTGATGTTCTTGGTATTATACGGTCCTGGAAAATCAAACGATACAATCTCAAATTATACGCATCACTAATTTCACAAGCCTGATGAAAACTAGAATACTTTCAAGCAGCTTCCGCAAAAATAATACTACTCACAAATTGAAATAGAAGCAAATGAGCAGCTGACACTAATATACGAACGATGTTTAGATGAAACTTTGATGAACGACCCTGAGTATTGGATCACACCAATTTAAGGAAGAATTAACTTATAGTTGTCAATTTTCCCTCATTTTCAAAGTTATAACCTAAGCCAAAAGAAATGGACCCACATCTTTTGAACTGATATTTTGACTAATGAAAACTAAACCGCACTGCAAAAACTACTAAGACTTACTCTGTCTAAAGATTCACTTCGGCCAATAAAGACAAAATTGGACATCATAAATCATAACCAAGAATTAGTGTATAGTGCAAACATTAGCACAAGAAGCAGCATGAATGTAAAATGATTCATCTTTACGAAACGGAAAAATAGCTATCTAGTTCAGAAATAATCGCGCTACAACACTGCGGAAAAAGTTCAATGATCTACCTTCTTAAAATAAAAACTCAATTATTAATTTTCGTAACTTTTTTTCAAATTTCGATCGAACACTGATGAGGCAGCAGGTTTTAAATCAATACTTTATGTTTTGTAAAGGAATTTTTACATTAGCACTTACAAATATGAGGAGTCTTTTGAGAAAGTGTACTCTCAGAGGATTTACAGAAACTATATATTTTAGCACATAAACTTCACAATGGAAACTGCTCAAAACTAAATTACTAATCTTTAATCATAACAATGTTCTCACATACAATTTTAGTGATCGAATCTGTTCGAAGGATGTTTTAAAAGTACAAGGGAGCGACTCGCGTAGGTGTCAAACATGAGGTTGATAAAACCATCACTTCCCCCTATGTGTAAAAGGTGCCACTAGATTCTGTTACACAGATTCCAGGTTGCAACACTGAGGAGAAGGAGGGGTGTCGTTAATGGGAGAGGTGTATTTGTTTTGAACGCAAGTGAGGTTGCACAAATTTCTCAGAAGGCACTGAAAGACAATTTTTTTTATTCGCGAAATTCCACCGAAGTATTAGTTGAAAATTAAGGCAGCTCAGGCGAATGTGAGTATCAAAAAATATATTTATTCACACCTGAAGCTGAACATACATGAATTTAATTGCCAACTGCTCTAAAAAGAGCGTGTAGTGCAACACGCGCCACTGCAGACACTCACCTCAAACTTTCGAGGCAGCTGCAGCCCTTTGAGCGTCCTCACTGGTCTCTTGTTGACGATGTCCCACACGAGCAGCTGCCGCTTCTCCGTGCTCAGGGCTATCATGTGTTGAGGGTTGGAGGGCAGTCTAGAAATTTGGTTAATCAGCACCTCGCTCTGAATTATTGGGTCTTCCTTCTCCGCCTGCGTCAAGACCGAAGAGATATCAACGTTAGAGTAGAATCTATATCAGAGAAACAACTTGAAAAAATTAAAGAGTGTGTGAAGAAAGTAATCTCGTTGAAACAATTCTGCACCAAATAAAATTAAAAATAGGGTATCTTTATGGGCCAATGCGTTGAAAATAAGACTACCACCTGAAGGAAGAGGCAATAACTATCGACAAATGGGATGAAAATCATTTGAAGTTGACCAAGTTCACAAACGTTCACAAAACCATTGGAAGTATTTGTTTGAACTCCTCTTTACAAAGAAAATTATAACTAAACGGAGGATCTTGCTAAAAATTGGGTCCTCGAAAGAATTTGTCGATGAAGATAGGATGAAGCGCGGTTAAAATAAAAGAATAGTTTTAAACGAAGTGGTTAAAGACGACCAATGATTTAAGTAAAGTAATTAAATGCGAAGAATGATCTCAGACGAAGAGAAGTTTCAAACAAAGAGTTTCTTAAGACCCACAAATATTCATGCCCCAGAGTGGTCCTAACCTTAGAGAATCTCTAATGTGATGTTACACTCGCACGTGGCTCAAATGTGCTCAAATGATGTTACGCTCGCACGTGGCATAAGTTTAGAAAAAGATCTCGGCTCAATAGAAGCTTTGATGGAAAGCAATGAGAATGATATTCAATGCTTCTCCTCAACAGTTGCCACACTTCCGCTTAACCGGTCTCTGCTGTTTCGGCATTGCGCCAGGCCTTTGTCTAAATTCGTAACCTTTCTAAGAATGAAGCTAAAAAGAGGTTCAGACCCAAATGAAGGTCCAAGTTTAAACATAGGCCATGATCATAGAGACAACTGCACTTAAAAAGAAGCATCAACCAAAAATAGGACTTGACGTAAAAAACGACTCCTACACCCAAAAGAGGAACGAACCGACACAAGATTGATAGAATTTACCTGAAAAAACGCTCTAAACTAAGAAAGGCTTCCCAAAAGACATGAAATGTAACAGGTGGCAGGCAACATGTTGCGTAACATTTTTGCTGAAAATTGATCAGTTCAGGAAGGCAAAAAATTAAAACCCAATGATCAAATCATCTATTAAACTAGGAGAACAAACTTCCACCTTCTTTTGTAGAATATAATTCATGCAAAAATTTTAATGCCACACCGATTGGAAGGTACTTCGCCGGTCAGCATATTATAAAGGAATGAAGAAATGTTGGAATCATATTATAAAGGAATTTTTTTGAAGGAATGTTGCTACCTCGTAAATTACATCTTTTAACTTAACCCCTTTACTGTGGGTGTTTTTTAGATGGGCTTTCGTGAGAGATCGTATTTATGCCAGCCGCAGAGAACAAGTTAATTTGCACTTCAGTTTTATACTAAATTTGCATTCATTTGAAAGAGAAGGTTGTGAATGAAAGGCTTGCATTCATTTGAAAGAGCTCATCCAGGCTTGCATATATAGACCAGGGGATAGAAAGACCAACATTTATCGTTGATAATGCCCCAGCCCACTGCAGGATTGAAAGCCTTTCAAATGAATATCCATCTGTTCAGTTTCTCAGACTAGCACCATATTCTTATCTACTGAACCCAATCGAACTCGTCTGGAGTACCTTCAAGAGCCACGTGAAACGCAATCTCAGAGAGCGAATGGATTATTTAGTGAATGTAACAGCAAATAATGGACTTTCAATAGCTGAACAAAGAATGAGAGAATTGGAAGCGATTGCAATTGATGCAATTGGACATATCACTCCAAATATGTTACTCGCCTTCACTAACAGAGTAGAAAAATGTTATCCAGCGTCTACAAGGAGAGAAGACTTAAAGGAAGTGCCCTAATCTTCCAATAACTACTCATAATAAA